>CALNXJ010000034.1:3555000-3581505 GCA_942486045.1 Pocillopora meandrina
ACCTTTGACATGATTGTAAATAGCATTATTAGAGAGCATATAGAGCATGTAGCATATTACCTCATTTCTCTGGAGTTGTAAGGCACGTTATCCGCAATTAAAGTTTGTGCATATCCACGTCTTGAGAAAATTTCACTCAGACTCCGAATGACATCATACCTTTTTTTGCTGCTAAGCTTGAGAGCCTCGATATACTTTAAATAATAATCAATAACCACAAGGTAGTCTTGATTTTTGTTCTCTAACACATCTGAAGCAATAATTTGCCAGGGCGATAATTGAATTTCTCGAGTTTGCATGGGCTCTTTGGGTAGCTTAATCTGAAATTTCATACATTTTTCACTACTGGCAACCATCTCTTCGATATGCTTAGTCGTGCCAGGCCACAATACTGTCATGCAGGCATTAGCTTTGGTTTTTTCACTGGCACAGTGGCTAATATGTAATTTCTGGAGTATATCGTTTCTCCATACTGATGGAATAATTAACCTGATATCCTTGAGTAAAATTCCATATGTAACATGAATGTCATTCGGCACATCCCAGAAAGATTTTTTTCACGCTTGTGTTCCGGCCAGCTCTTCGTGGCACATCTGAGTAACATTTTCATAGTGGGATCATTGCGGTTAAGTTCTCGTAATTCCATTAAGTTAACATCCGAGATTGGGAGATTGGTAGCAACATTATGGATGAAATGCTAGGTATCATGATGCATATCATTGCCAGTTGGATCACTGGTCTGATCGAATGTCTTAAATAGGGTATCAGAAATTTTAAGAAATTTCCCTGGAACATATTTCACTTTGAGATAATATTTACAATCTAGGAGGTACCTTGAAAAGAGGCTTTTTAATGATGAACCAATCTCGCTCAATCATAGAAAGTTAAACAAGACATCTTGAATAGAATGATTAGCAAAGGAGTGATTGAGGTTCAAAAACCTGTAGTAGTTTAAGTTTTAACTATTTTCAGCAAATTAAGCAAAAAACAGGCACTGCATTAGCTAAAACATCAACCTGCAACCGATAGAATCAGAGTCCATTTCAGGTTTGCCACTATTTTACCAGCGAAAAAAGTACGTAAGATATATCAGTTCAGCACTCAAAGACGTGGCATTTCTAAGCTCGATGATCGATCAATGTCGATGAAACTTCGAATAGCTTTAGTTATTTCTATTTTAGAACAATGAAGTTTTGGGAGACCAAACACTGCTGTTTCTGTTGCATAAAAGTCAAGTGGCAATTAATCACCATTCATTGTCGAATATTCATTTCCTTTCGGAAATATTCTACAATTTGGTTTATTGAAGTTAAGGTCACATATTTTTTAGATGGAAACATCTTGTATATGCTTGTAATTTAAGTAATGTAAATGAGTAGTTACTGTATATTTAGGGCTTTTTGACGACCGTTGCCCTAAATGTTTTGTCGCAATAAGACGTCTCCAATGTGAAACAAACGTGATTTACGGACTTAATCCTCAGCATTTGGTTTTATTGCACCAATATGTACCCCATGGCTTTGATGCTCTTCCCTCCATCATCTAACGTATAATGGAGTGCCTCGTTTCTGCAAGATTTTGCGCCTTTTGGATGACTTCCTGTACCAAATCCAATCAAAGAGTTGCACGAGTAGCAGTCGTTTTGGTTATTGCTAACAATACCAATTCTGACTTTAGCACGATCACGATCACCAACAGCATTGAATCCTTCCTTGTTACAGTTGCGCTGTAAAGAGGCGTTGCTGCCAATCAACTTTTTCCACCCGTCACGACCCAGTGAGGTGTTGCGGTATTGGCCATCAGCAATTAGTGAGTGTAGAGAGTCAGCCAACTTGTTGATGACAATAAACCTGAGCTTTTGGTTGATCTTCATTCCGAGACAGATCTTAGAGAATGATGTGTTCCAGTAGGTGGGTAGCTTTGATTCTTGTTCGTCAAACCCAGTCTCTCCACCGAGAAGGTTGAATTCATCGTAATCTCTCCAATAATGCGCCTCATAATGGAAGGTGGTCTGAAATACAAGAGCATTTCACTTTTGTATTTTCTCTGAATTGATGGATTTTCCCTGTCTACTTCCTGTCGTGTTTCTTTATTTATTGATTTATTACCCGACTCGTTTGTTTTACCATAGAATTGACCTCGATATTTTTGACATCGTGTCGTCAATGCTAAGGTAAATTTTTGTTTTCAACACAGACCTGGCACCGTAGATCAGTGCATGACATGTCAATATAGTTATTAGGAGTTTTTCCTGTGTTTTCATTTGCACCCCAATCAAGAGTCACTGAAACGATAAAGGATGACAGAAGTCATTTTTCTTTAAAGAAATTCTGATCTCTTTGTACATAGACAAAATTGGAGTGTGATTGTGTCACGATAAAAGTAACCTGATCCCTCGTCATTGGCAGTTTATTGGTCCTCAATGTTCTATGATCCTCCAACAATCCTCCTCTACCTATCCTCGTCCTCCTCCTGCTGTTCAAACGATGAACAATGACTTCTATTTAAATCAGGTTGATATCTACATAACCCCCAAATGATGTGAAAATTTTGCTCAGAAAAGAGATATTCCTTGTTCCAAACAGCCTTTAAACGAATTATGATCTCAATGGTTTGTGTTCCTAATCTAACTCTTACATGATACTAGAGACAAATAGGTTTGGATATACTTATGGCTGATTTTTAACTTTTCTTTTTCTACAATCATTGCACACAATAAGTCTCTAAATTTACGTTGAACAAAGTCAGGTCTTCGTCCATTACCGTCTCGATGAAAAACAAAAGGCATTCATATGTAAAAGGCGCGTTTTTAACTTGCAACGTTTTGAAAGAGACCAAGTTTGTATAGGAAATGAATTATTTAATAAAAGTATGCACCTCTCTGCCGTCAATCTTCATAACTGGTGTCCATCCTCCATCTCCACACCCAAAATTTCCCATGTGACAGAAAACGGACAATGGTTGGGAGTCAACAAGAAGGGTAACCACACCACTCATAATGGATCTTTTGAATCAAAATGTAATAAAGAAACAAAAACATTAAAGTAAACAATGACGGTGAAATAAAACTAGAACTTATAAAAAATAATTATCATTAGTGGCAATGAAAATTACAATGGCAAAGATACTGAGTGACAATGATGATGATTGAGCACATGAGCAATATAAACAACAGCCTTCGTAGCAACAATTTTTCCTGGAATTAAACAAGTGTCCGGGAGCGTATTATTTTTCACTTCTTCTGTTAGGACGGGAATACACTCAACCTAAGTGAATCGAATTTAAACCGAGTTCTTTCTTTGCATATGGTGGTTTGAAAATTAGGGTATATTTGGTGACGTGATGGGCTTAAACCAATTGCGAGAAGGCGGAATATTTGATGTACTACATAAATAATATCCGAATACCAATTGTACTCACGTGTCCTGGTCATGAATTTCTTTACACGAAGTAGGTCCTGGAAAAAGTTTAAAAATACCTTTTATTAGAATTATAAAATTATATTGTCTCTCCGATGTTTTAGTTTTTTTTTTCTTTTGTTTTGTGTTTTCTTATGATATTTCAGCTTCCTGGCTGAACTGAAACATTTTCTTTTTCCAAAGGACTTCCTTGGGCAGCATAAATGTTACTTCAAATCCTTAAAAAGAAGAGACATCGGTAAAACTTCTCATTATCATTGACAATAATTATTTCCAGCCTGCCGTAAAGTTGCTAACTAACTGATGGCTCTACAAGTATGTAATGCATTTGTGTTTGAAGAATGGTTAATCATTCTGCTCTTTTTAATGTCAGTTTACTTTCCTGTGTGTTTCTCTCTTTAACTCTCTCTTTTGTTGCCTTTTCTGTTGCTTAGAAATAACGATGTTAATTAAACATGTTCATGTAATTAGTGTACGACTTTATGCTTCTTAATAATTGAACTGTACATCTCACTTGAAAGATATAGATGATTTTTTGTTTACCTGTTTGGCACCTCGGACCTTTGTATCCAGTAGGACATAGACACTGATAAAGTTTGTCGGTAAAATTGCTTTGACAAGTGGCGTTGTTTTCGCAAGGATTTTCAGCACACATGTTCTTGCAAGAGAAAAAAAGAACTTTCACGCTTAATGTAACACGACTTAGCGCAAATACCGTACTATGCAAGTGTGTTGAAGTCACACCTGAACTGCTTTTGCAATATCCACTTAAGAGAAACTTATACAAGAGCCATTCAATTCAAATATCGTTTTTTCTTGGAGGTGGGTCACGGTTGACACACCTAGGAATAGGAGGGGATGAACAAATAGAATGAGCGAATAGATAACTAAGCGAAATAACGAGAGAACGAATGGAATGATAATCGGAAAAAAAGTATACCTTGTTCAGTCTTGACAAACGTAAGAAGAAAGCCAGGATAATTATTTTACGCCCAGGAGAAGTTACTGATCATTTATCTTGGATGACGCCGTCTTAATTATGGCTGCAGTAAATTATAGATGGTGCTTCCTTGAAAAGGCTGCTTTGAAATATCCAAAAAACACAGATGAGAGTTCTTACCACGATGTGATAGTGATGTGAGCTTTTGTTTTTTCTGAATTCCTTGGGGTTGCTGTACTTGTCAGATGACAGTAACTCGCACCATAGTCTTATTTCCAAGGCCAAGTTCACGGAAATACAAGAAGGATGTTGAAGGCATCTCATGGTACACTCCAAGTCGTCGTGCACCGTGAATATTCTAACTGGAGGCACATTCAAATAACGGAACTCATCAACAGAAAACAGATCTTGTCTTACGTCTGTTACTCGGTGGTCCGCAGTGTTCGTTTCTGATGATCGAGTCAATGGAGCTTTGTTAGCGAGGAGCTAAATGCATCTATTATAATTTCTAATGATTTTGTTCCATAATATATTCAAACATAACTTTTCCCAAAAAATGCCAGGGTGATACATATTAAAGAAGTTAATAAATAACGGACCTTTTTTCTTAAATGCGAATTTAATCCTAGGGATGTATGCATAAATGTTATCATATCTTTTCAATCATTACTGCAAACGCTTCCCGGCCCTGAAAAGCGCTCTCTCTTTAACGCTGCACAATTAATGTAATTTTTTCTTTTAAAATTTGGAAACTTAAACGACTACACTTTTATGTTAATGAGACTCAGTAAACTATAAGACCGTGAGTGCAGCTCTAGTCTCAACCATGATAACCTGCAGAAAAGAAATACTTCCTTTCGTTTTTCAGTCAATCGGAGGCATGCGTGAGGCAGCGCAAAGGGCGGATAACACGCGAAGGGAGAGACGTAAAAAAAAATAATAATAAATAAAACTAAATAACTAATTAAGCAAATAGGAATTATGTATTTTTTCTAACTGAATGCTTTATAAGTCACAACCATACATCTTAGTGCCGCTCTCGCTAAGAGCGGTCCTTTCGACTTCCCATCGAAGAAAAAGTTTACTTTTATTTTTTGCCTATGAAAGGGTTTAGGACATGTTTCAAAAATAGTTGTGTCGTTACAGGCCAAATTTGTTTTGGTTAGACCACCCAATTTTAAGAAAGAATTCTCAAAATGCAGCCGTACATCGGGCCAAAAAGGCATGTCAGTGCATAGTACTTACCCCAATGAGGTTACCGATTACCTTAACCCTTAGTAGTGACCAAGACAGAATTTCTCCTTACAATAGCAGTACAACAGCAACCAGATAAGTGATGGGAATAAAGAAAAATATCATCTTGGGGATAATTAATTGATCCAAGACTAAATTCTCTGAACTAACTTTATGAGAATTGTATGGTTGACAGTAAGGAGAATTTCAAATTTGATCTGAGACTTAAAGGGTTATAACCGCGGGTATCTCCCTAACTTTCATCCACCAACATCTTGAAAACAATGAAAATCCGCGCGTTTGCTCAATTGCGCTCGAAACATTATTTTGACTGTTTTAACTTCGTTTGTTAATCTTCTAAGTTGAGGATTTTAGGTTTTCGAAGCAACTGGATGGAAAATAGATCCCAAGTTTTCTTAAAACGTTGCATAAACATGATCCATGTGGTAACGCTTCCTTGGCTTACAAAGTAAACAAAGGTGAAATATAGAATTTGACACTCTGGGTCCAGTTGTTCGAAGGCCGATGAGCGCTAACCCAGGGTTAAATTTTAAACTAGGTTTCTCTATTTCTCTGGTTAAAAGCTGTTTGAGGATAATTTTCTTCATTTATTTTTAAAGCATTCAATCAACAAATTGAAGAGATGAAGATTTAAGCTGAATTTTTTTTTCGAGCTTTCAGATCTTAAATCAAATTTATCTTAACCCAGCTTTGAACAACCCGGTCCTGGTCCTTACAGACATTCTGTGTAGCTTACAGGGACACACAAACAAGCTTAAATACTTGCAGTTTCTTCTAACAATCTGCACACGGAACGCAATGAACTGTCGCTCTTTCTGAAAATTTGTTTCCATCATTAAAGATTTAATGCTGTTATGCACGATAGCATTCTTGAGCGACACACTAAACATTTCCGTGCCACCATCAAAACCAAATAGACAAATATTCGGCTTGATGTATAGCTCATTTTTTTCCCTCTTTCGCGGTTATAAAAAGTGAAACCAAGCATTAGGTAATGCAACGAATTAGAATCGAAAATTATAAAATGAATTAGAGAATTAAGAAAGATGTTTTTTCGTCTTGTCACGAGTGTGGGACAAAGAAAAAAATTGAGTCCCTATGAATGTTACATTTTACTGATAATTTTATCTCTTAAGATGTTTACCTGTTTCGTGGAAGACAAAGATTATGATGGCTGCGGAATATTATTGCAAATATTGTAAGGGATTGCAAGCCATTACAGACCATTAAGATTGTTGCGTAGACTATATCCTAAAAGGTGTTTAGTGAGCGGCATAAGTCTCTTAGCCGAGACGAAACACTAAATTTATATTCAAAACACAAGAATATGGAAAGTCTGTACTTTTAGAAAGTCTGTTGGTCAGCACGCAATGTGACCACGTCATGTGTAATAAACAAACCTAACTTTCTTCAATAAACTCTTTTTACTGTTACAAGAGGATAAGAGTCGAACTAACGCTTGTGTGAAAGTCCATCCTGATGTTGTTTACCCAGCCTAAAAGATTGTAGCCAATTGACAAAGATGTTAATTGACCAGCGCTTTAATTAATGATTGGAAGATATTCCATCCCTCTGTTGTGTTTTTCTGACAGCTAATTATAATTCTAAATAATCTCACTATGTCAGTTAAATAGACGAGCTTGAATTTGACAGTTCCGCTTTACGCTTTCATCTAACGGTTGTGTTTTTGAGACAGCTAATTATAATTCTAAATTAACACCTAATTATGTCAGTTGAATTTGTAATAAAGAAGGCGTGCGTTATACAGCAACAAATGCTCGATTCTACGCAAAAGACCTAATCTCTGGTTCACTTTAGATATTACATGTTCCACATGTTCGGTCCACGTAAAGTTGGAGAATAATTTTCTTTCACCTAACAGTTATAAACTGTAGATTTTCCTAAGAGAACCTTTCTAAAGTACAATTTGACCGCCTAAGCCGAGAGCCAGAATCTTCGGGGAAAAAAAAAAAGTTGAAAGTGGCAATTTGTGGACAGCTTGCGTCGGCAAAGGAAAAGGAGTATTTCTACTATTTGGCCAGAGTTATGAAGATGGTTTTACACCATGAATGCCTAGTTGTGTTTATATTGCTACATTTGTTCTCATGCCAAAACGAAAATAAACGGCTGGAAATAGGGCCCATTCTTTTTAAAAGTTTACCTTTTGTTCTAATCTTTCGAAATATTCACGCTTTATTCTTAAAACATTTTTGCGAATCTCTTCTAATTTACCGTAATCCAAATATTACTTTTGCATTTTAGAAAAGCATTTTCTCAGGAGTCACGAGGAAGAGTTGAAGACCACTGGACCTAGTAGTTTTAAACAAATCGACGTTTACCTTCTTTGGCTCATACGCCTGTGATGACCAACATCTAGAGAGCTCTCACATCAGTTTAAAAAAAAAATACTGTAAGTGGAAAAATTGTACCCAGAGGTGCAACCTTAAAACACTGCTGACCATAGACACTTTTGTCTATACCATGAAGCATGGCGTCACGGTCCAATTTCTAAAAACTTAGGCTAGCCCCACATTTTAGTCCCACATTTTTGTTTATGACATTTAATGGCCCTTTAGACTCAGTTCACTTGAAAAAAGTACGTCAAACAATTCAAAGAGCAATTTGATTGGCGTCGGCTGAAATGCGTGGGAGAAAGTTATGATTTAAGTTGAGCTGCGATGACTTAATTATTTGGGACGGATGAGACACAATCTATCAGTGAAATACCCTTCTTCTGAGCTTGTTTTCCTTTTTTACTGCAACTTATTTCCTTAAAACTGCATTTTCTTCAGACAATCCGAGTTGTATTTTTTTATGATATTTCTATCAGGGAAGAGTATTGCATTATAGAATTCTATTTCTGCATGACATTGTGTAAAACACCTGTCAAATTAACGTACTAACACTGGCTAGTTTGGTGCTAGAAACTTCTTGTAGGACAAAAATGTCTCCTTCCTAATTCCAGCAGCATTTTGTCAAACTTCAAGTACTACACAGGAGGCGACAATTTATTAAAAAGAAAAACACATTTCTGTTGAAGTCGGTTACATATCGTCCTAATTACGTATGGAAATATAATTCCCGAAATATTTCTTGCAGGAAAACAAAATGGAAAATGATAATGAAGGAAATGGAATCCACTTTCGAAAGTTTGACGATTCGCGCTCGGTTAACTCACGTTGTGGAGCGCAGAACTGGTGTGCAGGAGGTGCCAACACCCAGGGTCGTAAAATAAATACAACCGAGCGACCAGTGGCTGCCTTTGCTATGACAAAGGCTACTTATTAGACATTCTAGTCTCCTCGGGGAAGGAAAATAAGCCGTAAGCTCCGTCTCCTTTCTCTTCTCTGAAATGGTTAACAGGGGACATTAAAGAACCAACGCGCTTCTCGCAAAGTGTAGGGAACTTAGCTCCCGGTCTTGTGGTCTGCCCTTGTCATTGTTTACGTACGCCCCCATTTAAAAACCAGCTCTGAGCTGAACTGGGCTAGCCTGTCTAAATATCGCAAATACATATACACATTATGTTATTATGAAACGTGTGGAAATAATTCTTACACTTAATTATAAATCACCTTGTGATCCAAATGCAGTGGATATCATGACATAAAACAGCAATTGATGGACACGGTTGAAAACGGTATACATGATACAAGACTCATTAGAAACGTTCCCTGATAATCTGAACCTAAATAAAGTTCTGTAACCAATGGTTTCGTTTTAAATAGTTTTGACATTTGCCTTAGGCCACGAGAAGCCGCGAGCACTATGTTCTCTCTTTATCATTATTTATTAATGTTTATTTGATATATTTTTTTAGCGACCAGTGGTATTCCTTAGTTGCTATTAAAAAAATTCCGATACCATCACAAAGTAACCTCTGGAACCCAGAGTTTGCTTTAGGACTGCTTACCCTATACATGATTTCCTCTCCGGTTCTTTTTTCACTTGTGCGTGGTTAAGGAAAATTCGCTTTAAAAGACAAAACGAGGAAATTCTATCAATTAATTAATAGCTTCTCGAACTCCCTGTATACATATACATATCAATATTTCCGACTCAAAGCGTCATTTGTCTTTTGCGTACAAAGAGAAATATTTTTGTCCTGGTTAAATTACTTTTTGCTTGAATAAATATGTTTGAACAGTGATAATTATTTTTGGTATTTCTCTTGTACGCCATCGTGGATAACACTGTTCATAACGATTTTGGACATGTTTATGCTACTGCAATTGTTTTTTCGGCCGAAGACGTTTGAATGGTTCTGATACAAAGCTCAACCAGAAATTGTACTTACCGTGGCGTAGTTTTTTCAACATCTTGAGACTGTCACTTATAGGACCAATCACAGCAAAAAATTCAGACGATACTTTAAAGATTCGACACAGACTGCAGCAACAATAAAGTGTTATGAAACTATGAATTAAATACACTTTTCCAACTATTTTTAGCAAATTACGCAAAAAAAGAAGGCGCTACATTCACCTCCACGACACCTTTCATATCCATACTGTCGCCCATACTCAAGAATGATTAATAACATTTCCTAATGATACCCACACCGATATTAAAACCGTTTGTGCTGAACTGAGATAAATTGGACTTGAAAGAATCGTTTTAAACAAGATGGCTCAGGAAAAAAATATGTAGCTATAGGTTACGCAACTTTCCTGCAATTTTATATTCATAACAAAATCGAGAAGACGTTTAGACCGATAAAGCTCGCAAAATTTCTGTGTCATAAAGTAATTGACTAAATTGGTTCGTCGTCGAAAACGCGTGCATTAAAGAAATGAATAGATATGAACCTAGTTTGTGAAAGTGAAGAATTCATTTGATGGTTTCCTATGATACCGCTTTTACACATGCACAACAGCTGGCATTGTGAAACTTTGTCAAATTACCATACAACCACTGTTAATTTTGGTGTTAGTAGGAACTTCCTGTGTGTCATGATATTCGTGATGGGTGATTTTTGATAATCAAGCAGCCTTGCTACAAGCTAAGTTGGCCAATTCACCTTCGCCACACCTTTCATATCCATATTTCTATCCATATTTCCGTCTCCCCCTTGTTTTTAGCTGAAATACATATACAACAGCAGTGGCAATATAATGCTTTGTTAAATTACCATAACAATGTTTATTTTGGTTCGCTGGTAGGAACTTCCTGTGAATCATGTTCCTTCTCCATGATTTACTGTTCCTGTTTGGGAATAAAGGCTTAATATTGAAGGGCAATGAATCAGCAGAAATTCATTATCACAAGTTCAAATTAGCTTTGATATCTACGTAAGTTTCAAATTTTTCAGTTCTTTCCTTCTTTCATTGCAGACAGAATCGAAAAATGATTAATGTCATTATCATTGTTGTTATCATTATCATAATTTTTGATCTCAGGAGTGAAAAGTACTCCTTCGTAAACCCTTACCTGTTTATTTTTGTCCATTTAATTATAAAAACAAGCACCTCTTTCGGACTCTACAAGGAAACGTTCAAATTATCGATAAGAAGCTCTAACCAACGAATTTGACGAAGTAGGCCATTAAATTCCGATTTTGTAACGAGTAGGAAGATAAAAAAGAAATAAAAAGGTAGGTTTTCAATTATCATAGAGTGTCATAGGAAACCAAAATGTGTTACCTTTTATGGGAAGTTATTTCAGCATTGTGGTGGCGCAAACGTAACAAAATGTCCTCAAAAAAATTATTGAAGGGACATTTTTTTGCCAATGAAATCTTTGATTAGAATCGGTTTATTTATTTATTTATTTTGTATAAGTGGAAGTCTATAGCATACCTTCAATGACTTTACATTACTTCTTTTTTTCCTCGAAAATGTTGTCAAAACAATGCGCTCATGTTTCTCAATTTGTTTTGATCACTTTTATTATTAAATAGGTTATTTATATGGCTTTCGAGTTAGAGGCAGATAGAGCAAGAAACATATCTCTTTGAAGCTGAATTGTTGCTGTGTTGGCTTAATTGTTAGAAAAACAAACACAGTTTGATTATAAATCATCGGGCATTTTTGATCATCTATTTCAAGGATACGAACAGAAAAGTGTAGAAGCTATAATTCACCGAAAAGAATAGGATTTTCCAAATAAAGAACCATTTGAACCATAACAAAGTTTTAATCCAGACTCATTTGACCCAAGCCTCTCAAAATCAACGATCCACGGTAAAAGGGGAGAATAGATGTAGATAGTTCCTTGAAATTATGGTGCAAATTCTAGTTGCCATTTTGAACTTAGTCACTAACTATATTATTGCGTGTTATGAACAAAATTAAGAAATACATCAACATTTTGCCAAATAATTTCATTTGATAAAAAATGAGTATTTCTTGCTATTCAGAGAAATCCTTTTACCTGCAACGAGTATTCTGAAACTCGCAAAAATACTGCGAATCAAAGTTTTGTTTCACATTGTTTTTCCCATAAATTCACTGTTATTGATGGAATGGTCAATGTTTTCCGTTGTTAATGCAATGATGTAAAGCAATAATTAATAATACCATTGGGTAAGAGAAAGGGGCTCTCACATGGATTTCGGGGGTAATGTAAAGAGCGGGGGATTGAGGGAATTAAGAATAATAATAATGATAAATAACAACAAAACGAAAACTGAAGCTACGCGGACGAAGCAAGAGTTTTAAACAATAACGTTCACGAAAAAAACTCATCGAATAATATCCCATTTAAAAATTACTTTTTTTCGACAATAACAGTTTGATTTTCCTCTTAGTCGATACCATTCATCTTCAATGTAAATTCAACTCACGCTCTATTTCTTTCTCGTCTTTCTTGCAGCTGAAGAGCTTGAGCGATTTGAAGGGATTTCTGGAAGGTAAATCTTGAATAAATACGAGACTATAGCATTCTAAATTGATTCTAGCGTGATACATTACCCACTGTAACCTTAGTTTAGCACTCGATGACGTCAAATGCACAAAGCACCTCCATGCTCTATGAGTGAGATACTCTATAACCGCCACCACCTCGAAAACTATGTTAAAGCACAGAAAGAGCTTCACGTCAAACAATTCAAAGAGCGGTTTGATTAGCGCCGGTTGAAATGTATGGGAGAAATCATGATTAAAGTCGAACTGCAATGACCTATTTCAGACGGTTGAGGACACACAATCTATCACTGAAATACCCTTCTTTTGAACTAGATTTTTTTATGCATCGTATTTCCTTAAAACTGCATTTTTCTTAGGCAATCCGAAATGAAATTTTTTTCAAGAATATCATGAATTAATCTGGGAAAGTATTGCATTATAAAATTTTATATCTTCATGAGATTGTGCAAAACACCTGGATAAATTAAACTTGTCGAATTACTATACTAACAGTGGTTAGTTTGGTGTTAGAAACTTTGCTGATGACTGCAGATTTGAACCGAACTTACCTCTTGGAATATAAACTTCTAAAGGGTGATGATACTCTTATCGCGGAATAATAACGACTCAAAGTAAAGTGCTTATTAACAAATTGTCTTATTATGAAACGTGTGGAAATAAATTTTACTATAAAAAACGAATAATACTTAAATCACTTTGTGGTTCAACTAAAGTGGATATCGTGAGATAAAACAGCAACTGATGAACACAGTCAAACACGGAATACATGACACAAAACTCAGCAAAAAAAAGTCTCCTGATAATATGAACTTAATTCTGAACTGTAACCAATGATTTCGTTTTTGACATCTGCCTTGGACCATGAAGAGCCACGAGCACTATGTTTTCTCTTTATTATTATTTAGTTTTATTTCTTTATTTAATTTTTTTGCGACCAGCGGTATTCCTTAATTGCTGCTAAAAAAAAAAAAACTTCCGGTGCCAACACAGAACAAAAACAGAATGTTTAAAATCATCTAGAACCCAGCGTTTACTGTAGGACTGCCTACCCTACTTATGATTTCCTCTCCAGGTCCTTTTTAACCTCCCTGTAACATACTTAAAATTCCCAATCAAAATCACACTATCGAGTGATCAAAGGGTCATCTGCTTTTTGTGCACTAAGAGACATATTTTTGTACTGGTAGGAGTATTTTTTGCTCGAATAATTATGTTTGTGCGGTGATTTCACTTGTGCGCCACCGTAGAAATCACTTTTTATTACGATTTAATTTTTGACGTGTTTATGCTACTACTACTACTACTTGTTTTTGGCCGAAGACATTTCCACGGCTTTGATACCCATATGGTAAGATCAGAAATTGTACTTGCCGTGGCACAGTTTTTCTAACATCTTGAGGCTGTTAGTTATAGGACCAATCACAGCGAAAAAATCAGACGATGCTTTAAAGATTCGACACAAACTGCAGCAACAATAAAGTTTAATGTTACTAGGAATTAAACACAATATTCTCAGCTTGCGACACAGTTTTAAGTAGGGTGACACTACCGTGTTGAACCAATCTCACTTAACCAGAGACAGTTAAAACAATACATTTTGAATAGAATGATAAGTAAAGGAGTAATTGTGGTTTAATAACCTGTGGTTTCAGTTTAAACTATTTTCAGCAAATTACGCAAACAAAAGGCTCTACATGTAATAAAAACAAACAACAACAACAACCAGTAACCGATAGAATCAGAGTCTATTTCAGGTTTTCCACTCTTTTACCAGCGAAAAAAGTAGCATACACGTCAAGATGAATCGGTTCAGCATCAGACATGGTTTTTCACTGTTTCATGCTCTATTAGCAAGACACTTTAACTGATAGAAAATTCTGAGTTCGATGATCGATCAAGGCCATGAGTCTTCGAATAGTTTTAGTTATTTCTAGTCTAAAACAAAAAAAGTTTTTGAGAGACCAAACTTTGCTGTTTCTGTCGCATACAAGCCAAGTGGCAATTAATCGCAATTTATCCGTTGCCAGCTATGCATTTTTTCTCAGAAATACTTTACAACTTTGTTTATTGAACTAAGGTCGCTGACATTTTAGAAAAAACGTCTTAAATATGCCTGTATGCTGAAGTCTAAGAAATTTAAGTACTTGTGGATATCTACATATCTCTTTAGTAGTGTAAATGTTTAGTTACTGTATATTTAGGGCTTTTTGACAACCGTTTCCCTTACTGTTTTGTCGGAATAAGATGTCTCCAGGGTGAAAGAAACGTCATTTACGGACTAAGTAGTCAATAATTGGTTTTATTGCACCAATATATATCCCATGGCTTTGATACTCCTCCCTCTATCTTGGAGTGCCTCGTTTCCGCAAGATTTTGCGCCTTTTGGATAACTTCCTGTACCAAATCCAATCAAAGAGTTGCATGAGTCGCAGTCGTTCTGGTCATTGCTAACAATACCAATTCTGGCTTTAGAGCGATAACTTCGACCACTAAAGGCATTGAATCCTTCCTTGTTACAGTTGGGCTGTAAAGAGGCGTTGCTGCCAATCAACGTTTTCCACTCGTCACGGCCCAGAGAGGTGTTTCGGTATTGGCCATCAGCAATTAGTGAGTGCAGAGAGTCAGCCAGCTTTTGGACGACAAAAAACCTAAGTTGTTGGTTGATCTTCATTCCGAGACAGATCCTGGAGAAGGAGGTGTTCCAAAAGGTGGATAGTTTTGATTCTTGTTCGTCAAACCCAGTCTCTCCACCGAGAAGGTTGAATTCATCGTAATTTATCCAATAATGTGCGTCATAATGGAAGGTGGTCTGAAATAGAGGAACAAATCTTTTTTTTTATTTTCTCCGAATTGATGGCTATTTGCTGTTTACGCCCTGTCGTGTATCTGCATTTATAGATTCCTTAGTCATGTGTTTTACCCCAGAATTGACCTTGGTATTTACAACGTTGTGTTATGAAGACTAAGGTCATTTTTTTGTCCAACGCGAACACGGCGCCGTAGATCAGTGCTTGACATTTTGATTATGAGTAGTTTTCCTGTGTTTCCATGTGTACACCAATTAAGAGTCATAGAAATGTTAATCATTTGTGAAGTGAATGAGGGTTGATAGACGTCGTTATTCTTAAAATAAATTGGGATCTCTTTGTATATAGAAAATAAAATGGAGTGTGGTTGTGTCGCGATAAAAGTAACCTGATCCCCCGATAACACTCTGTAATATTCCTATGATCCACGATCCCTCCTCATTGAGGAATTGAATTAAATTTTCTATTGTCCTCCAAAAATCCTCCTCTACATATCCTCCTCCACCCCCACTGCTGCTGTTCAGGAGATAAACAATGAATGCTATTTAAATCAAGGAGGTATCTACATAACCCTCAATTAGTGTGGAACTTTAACTCAGATAAGATATGTTCTTCGTTCCAAATAGCATTTTAACCGATTTACGATATCAATGATTGTATTTCTTATCTAGCTGATACGTGATACTAGAGACAAATATGTTAGGATATATTTTATACCTTTTTTTTAACTTTTCTTTTTCAACAGTCACTACACACAATAAGTCTTGAAATTTAAGTGGTACAAAGTCTGTTCTTTGTGCAATTCCAACTTGGAGAAAAACAAAAGGCATACATATGTAAAACGAACGTTTTTAACTTGCAACGTTTTGAAAGAGACCGAGTTTATACAGGAAATGAATTATTTTAAAACCGTATGTACCTTTCTGCCGTCAATCTTCATGACTGGCGTCCATCCTCCATCTCCACACCCAAAATTTCCCATGTGACAAAAAACGGACAACGGGTTGGAGTCAACAAAAAGGGTAACCACACCACTGATACTGGATCTTTTGAATGAAAATGATAGAAAGAAACACAAGCATTAAAGTAAACAACAATGGTTAAATAAAACTAGAGTTTATGAAAATAATTATCATACATAAAATAGAGGCAATGAAAATCCCAGTGGCAAAGTTACTGCGTGATAATGATAATGATTCAACACATAAGCAAATGAAAAGTTAATCCTTCAGCAAAAGACGTCAATAACTGCGGAATACAAACAACAGCATTCATAGCAACAATGCTCGGCTATTTGTCCCGGAATTAAACAGGTGTCCGGGGCCAAGGAATATTCTTCACTCCTTCTATAAGGACGAGAATACTCTCCACCAAAGTGAATCGAATTTAAACCAAGGACTTTCTTTGCATACGGTGATTTGAGAATTAGGGTATATTTGGTGACGCGATGGGCTTCAACTAATTGCGGGAAAGCGGAATGTTTGATGTACTGAATAAATAATAACCGAATATCAATTCTACTAACCTGTCCTTGTCATAAATTTCTTTACACGTAGTAGGTCCTAGAAAAAGTTTTAAAATACCTTTCATTAGAATTGTAAAATTATATTGTCTCTCCAATGGTGTAGTTTTATTATTGTTATTATCATTATTATTATTATTATTATTATTATTGTTATCATCATTATATTTCCACTTCTTGTCTAAACTGAAACATTTTTCTTTCTAAAGGACTTCCTGGGCAGCATGCATGTTAATTTTTAAATCCTTCAAAAGAAGAGACGTCGGTAAAGGGTCTTATCATCATTGATAATAATTATTTCCATCCGATGTTTAAAGTTGCTAATTAACTAATGGCTCTCCAAGTAACTAATACATTTGCGTTTAAATAATGGTTAATCATTCTGCTCTTTTTTATGCCTAAATTGCATGGTATTAACCCACAAATTACTCTGCTCTCTTATCATTAGAGTTGTCTGATTTCATCTTTAATTGTGAATTCGCGCGCAGGTTGCTATGTGTTTTTCATCGCACGTTATAGTTACTGGAGTGCGTTGACATTTTCGTCAGAAAGTTCTTTCATAGGAGACCCTCTCAGCTCAATGTTTACAAAAGTTAACCCTTATACGTACCTTTGCATTCCCGGCCATTCTCAGTGAACCCCGGCTTGCATGCACAGTTATAAGACCCTTTGGTATTTTTGCAAAAGGCATAAGGACTGCAATGGTGATTCCCTTTGGTACACTCATCGATATCTGAAGACAACCAAAGAAACAGCAAGCGAAGAAAACAAACATATGAATTAGTGGGTCACGTGGAATTGCAAGTTATCTTTTCCCTTTCTTTTTAATCTGGTTAATACTATATCAAATGTACTCGTATGTAGATTCAATCTACTTATATCTTAACCCACTTAGCCACAATTAGAATTATTTTTCAAATCTTAGACGCCAGTATCAGATTAAAGAAAACGGCATGTCAGTTTACTTTCCTTTGTGTGTCTCTCTTTCACTCTCTCTTTCGTTGCTTTTTTCGTTTTCGTTTTTTAGGAAAGACGAAGTAAATGGCACATGTCCATGCAGTTAGTGTGCGACTTGTATGCTTCCAAATATTCGAATTGAAGATCTCACTTGAACGATAGAGATAATTTTTTTTGTTTACCGTTTTGGCAGCTCGCACCTTCGTATCTGGCAGGACACAAACACTGATAAAGTTTGTCTGTAGAACTTCTTTGACAAGAGGCGTTATTTGCGCAATGATTTTCAGCGCACATATTCTTGGAAAAGAAAGAGATACAAACAAAACATGTTTTCAATATAAAACGATTTAGCTTAAGCAGCGTGCTATGCAGTGTGTCCAAAAGTCACACCTGTACTGTTTTTGCAAACAGAAAAACTTCAAAGAGAAATAATAAAAAGAAGAGAGAAACTTATAAAAGAGCTATTCGATTCAAAGATCGTTTTTCTGTGGAGGTAGGACACACCTAAGAACACGAGAGGATGAACAAATGAAATGAGTGAATAGATAACTAAGCGAATTAACGAGAGAACGAGCGAAATAATAGTCGGGAAAACCATAACTCGTTCAGTCTTGAAGAAAGACAAACGTTAGAGGAAGAGAAGGATAACTGTTTTATTCTCAGGGGAAGCTAATGATCGTTTATCTGGGTTAATGTTGTCTAATTATGCCATGCAAGAGATCGTAGACTGTGTTTCCTTGGGAAGGCTGCTTTGAAATTTAAAAAACACAAAGGAGAGTCTTACCACGATGTGATAGTGATGTGAGCTTTCGTTTTGCTTGAATTCCCTGGAGTTGCTGTACTTATCAAATGACAATAACTCGCACCGCAATCTTATTTCGAGGGCCAAGTTCACAGAAATACAAGAAGGATGTTGAAGGCATCTCATGATACACTCCAAGTCGTCGTGCACCGAGAATATTCCAACTCGAGGCACATTCAAGTAACGGAACTCATCTACAGAAAACAGACCCTGTCTTACGTCTGTTACTCGGTGGTCTCCAGTGTTCGTTTCTGATGGTCGAGTCAATAGAGCATTTTCAGCAAATAGCTAAATACACCTGTTATCATTTCTAAATAAGGTACTCTTTTTATACTTTATACTGTTATATATTCTAACACAACTCTTCCCAAAAATGTCAGGATAACGCATTTTAAAGATGTCAGTAAATATCAGAACTTTTTCTTGAATGCGAGTTTTATCTTAGGGGCGTATACATTCATTTTATCGTATTTGTTCAGTTTTTATTGCAAACGCTTCCCTAAAAAGCGCTATCTCTTCGACGCTGCACAATTAGTATCATTTCTCTTTAAAAACTTGGAAAGTTAAACTACTACACTTAAACTCTAAGACCGCAAATCCAGCTCTAGTCTCAACTATGTATCTTGCAGAAAACAATTACTTCTTTGCGTTTTTCAGTCCATCGGAGGCAAGGCGCGAGGCAGCCCAAAGGGAGGATAACACGTGAAGAAAGAGACGTGAAAAAAAAGAAAGTTAATCAATAAAAGGTAATGAACTAATTAAGTAAATACGAATTATGTATTTTTCCTTACTGAATGCTATATAGGTCACAACCATACACTTGAGTGCTGGTCTCGCTAAAAGCGCTCCTCTAGACTTCCCGTCGAAAATAAGTTTTTTTCATTTTTTGCCCATGAAAGGGTTGGGGACATGTTTCAAAAATAGTTCTCCAATTCCCTTTTTTTGTGTCGCCACAAGCCAAAATTGAGTTTTTGTTAGAACACCCAGTTTTTAAGAAAGAATTCTCAAAATGCAGGCGTAAGTCGGGTCAAAACGGCGTAGTACACAGTACTTACACTAATGAGGTCACCGATTGCTGGCTTGATGTATAGACATATGACCTCTTTCGCGAGTATAAAAAGTGAATAATGCAACGAAGTAGAATCGAAAGTTAAAAATAAATTGGATATTTTTACATTTTATCTCTTAATATGTTTACCTGTTTGATGGAAAGCAAAGATTATAATGGCTGTGGGAGATTATTGCAAATATTGTAATGTATTACAAGCCATTACAGACTATCAGAGATTGTTGCGTAGACTATAGGGATCGGCATGAGTCTCTTAGCCGAGACGAAACACTAAGTTTATATTCAAAACACAAGAATATGGAAAGCCTATGGTTTGAGCAGTTCTCTTGGACAGCATATCATGTGATCAGTCATGTGCAATAAACAAACCTAACTCTCTTCAATAAAACTCTTTCTACTATTACAAGAGGATAACGATCGAACTAAAATTTGGTGTGAAAATTTATCCTGGTGCTGTTTACCCAGCTTAAAAGATTGTTGTTCAATTAAAAAAGGTGTTACTCAACCTTCACTATAATGATTGGAGGATATTCCATCCCTCTGTTGTGGTTTTCTCACAGCTAATTATAATTCTAATTAACATCACATTATGTCAGTTAAATAGACGACAAATTGACGTTTCCCTTCTTTGGCTCATACGTTTATGATGACCAATATCTGAAAAGCTCTCACGTCAGTTAAAAAAAAAAATTTGCTGTAAGAGGAAAGATTGTACCCTGAGATGCTTTCTTGAAACAGTCCTGGCATAGACACTTTTGTCTTACCATGAAACATGGCGTCACGGTCCAATTTCTAAAAACTGAGGCTAGCCCCATATTTTAATCCCATATTTTTGCTTATGACATTTATGGCCCTTTAGACTCTTATGCATCTTATTTCCTTAACACTACTTTTTTTCTTAGTTGAATCCGAGTTGAATTTTTTATTTTTTTTTATTTTTTTATGATATTATTATCAGGTAAACGTATTGCATTATAGAATTCCATTTCTACATTAACATTGTGTAAAACACCTGTCGAATTACCGTACTAACACCGGTTAGTTTGTACTAGAAACTTCTTGTAGGACACAAATAAATTCTTCCTAATTTCCAGCAACATTTTGTGAAACTTCAAGTACTACACAGGAGGCGAAAAAATTATTTAAAAAAAAAAAAAAACACACTTTTGTTGTGGTGGGTTGCATATCGTGCTAATTGCGCATGGAAATTTAATTCCTGAAATATTTCGTGCCAGAAAACGAAAGGGAAAGTGATCATATCGAAGGAAATGGAATCCACTTTCGAAACCTTGACTATTTGCGCTTGGTTAACTCACGTTGTAAAGTGCAGGACGGGTGTGCAGGAGGTCCAGGGTTCAAGCTCCAGACCTAGCCAACACTCAGGATCGTAAAATAATTTAGGAGAATGTACTGCCTTTGCTTTAACAACGGTTAATTATTAGACACTACACTATTTTCGGGTAAGAACAATAAGCTGTAGGCCCCGTCTCCTTTCTCTTCTCTGAAATGGTTAACAGGGAGGTTAAAGAACCTGCACTTCACGCAATGAGTATTGAACGTAACGCCCTGTGTTGTGGTCTGACCTTATCATTGTTTACACAGGCCTCTTTTAAACTAGCATTGAGATGAACTGCACTAGCTTGTCTAAATATCGCAAATACATACATACATACATACATACACCCATACATACACACATTCCGTTGTCATGAAACGTGTGGAAATAATTCTTAAAGTTAAATACGAATAACACTTAAATCACCTTGTGATCCAAATACAGTGGATACCATGACACAAAACAGCAATTGAGGAACACAGTTAAAAACGGAATACATGATACAAGGCTCTCTGGAAAAGTTCCCTGATAATCTGAACCTAAAATACGGTTCTTTAACCAATCCTTTCGTTTTAAATAGTCTTAACATCTGCCTTAGACCGCGAGGAGCCGCGAGCACTACGTTTTCTCTTTGTCACTATTTATTAATGTTTTTCTATTTATTTTTTATGCTAAGAGCAGTATTCCTTAGTTGTTACTAAATAAAGGAGTGATAAATGAAATTTCCTAATTGATACGCCCACTGATATTAAGACCGTTTGTGCTGAACTAAGATAAAATCGACTTGAAAGAATTGTTTTAACAAAGTAGCCTAGGGAAAAAATTATTTAGCAATAGGTCACGCAACTTTCCTACAATTTCATATTCATAACGAAATCGAGCAGACGTTTAGACTGGTAAAGCGCGCAAAATTTCTGTGTCATAATGTAATTGACTAAATTGGTTGAAAATGCGTGCCTTAAAGAAATGGATAGATGTGAACCTAGTCTGTGAAAATAAAGAACTCATTTGATAGTTTCCTAAGTTATCGCTTTTACACACGCACAACAGGTGGCATTGTGAAACTTTGCTAAATTATCATACAACCATTGTTTATCTTGATGGTGCTAAGAACTTCCTTTGTGTCATGATATTCGTGACCGATAATTTTTGGTTATCATGCAACCTTGTCACAAGCTAAGTTAGCCAATTCACCTCCGCTACACCTGTCATATCCATATTTCTGTCCATATTCCCGTCTTCTCCTTTCTTTCGCTGAAATACATGTACAATAGCTGGCATGATTATGATGCTTCGTTAAATTACCATAGCGATGTTCATTAAATATATGACTTCCATATATTCACAACCGTTTATTCACCACTTGACGGGTTTATTTCGAACCAACACAGTAATTAGCTCCCAGTTGGCTTGTTAGCTCCGTTCGTAGAGCACTGCACAGGTATCGCAGAGGTCATGGTTTCAAATCCCGTACAGGCCTGAATTTTTTTTTTTCAGGCGTTCTTTTCACTACTACTTGAGTATTGTTCATTACTGCGAAGATCGCTTTCATATTCACGATGTTTATTTTGGTCCGCTGGTAAGAACTTCCTGTGAGTCATGTCCCTTCTTTATGATTTACTGCTCCACTGAGGCAAGGAATCATCAGAAATTCATCATCACAAGTTCAAATTAGCTTTTATATCTACACAAGTTTCAAAATTTTCACTTGATATACACTGATACACGCTACGACTTCCTTCCTTCTTTCATTGCAGACATAATCGAAAAATGGAATTATGTTGTTGTTAAAATTGCTGACTTTATTATTATTGTCATTATTATTGTTATCATCATTATGATAATTTTTAACCTCAAGAGGAAACGTTTAACTTATCGAGAAGGTCTAACGAACAAATTTGATGAAGTTAATTAGTGCGTTCAATTCCGATTTTGTAACGAGGAAGATAAAAGATAAATAAAAAGGTGGTTTTAAAATATCATGGAGTGTCGTAGGAAATCAAAAGGTGTTATCTTTTATGGGAAGTTATTTCAGCATTGTGGTGGCGCAAACGTAAAAAAATGACCGTAAAAAAAAAAGGATTGAAGGAACATTTTTCTGCAATTGAAATCTTTGAGGAGAATCAGCTCGTTTTTATTTTTTTGCATATGCAGAGGTCTATTAGCATACCTTCAATGACTTCACATTACTTCGTGTTTTCCTTCGAAAATGTTGTAAAAAACAATGTGCTCATGTTTCTCAATTTGTTTTGATCACTTTTATTATGAAAGAGGTTAACTATATTGTTTTCGAGTTAAAGGCAGATAGAGCAAGAAACATATCTCTTTGAAGCTGAATTGTTGCTATATTAGCCTTAATTGTTAGAGAAACAAACACAGTTTGAATATAATTCATTGGGCATTTTTTAACATCGATTTCAAGGAAACAAAACAGAAAAGTGCAGAAGCGATAATCCACCGAAAAGAATAGGATTTTCCAAATAAAGAAACCATGTGAACCTTAACAAACATTCAATCTAGACTCATTTGATCCAGCCTCTCGCAACCATCGATCTACAATAAAAGAACGATTTTTTTTTACGTTTAGGGGAAATGAGAGGTAGATAATACCTTGAAATTATGTTGCAAATCCTAGTTGCCATTTTGAACTAAGTTACCAGCTATATTATTACCTGTTATGAACAAAATCAAGAAATATATCAACATTTTGCTGAATAATTTCTTTTGTGAAGTCTCTTTACTTGCAACGAGCAATCTGAAACTTGCCAAAATATCATATTTTTGTTTCACGGGTCTTTTTTTATCATTCATTTATTCATGGAACAGTCAGTGTTTTCCGTTGTTATTGCAATGATATCAAACAAAAATTAGTAGCACAGCTAGGTAAGTGAACGAGCCCTCACATGGATTTCGGGGGTAATGTAGAAAGCAGGGAATTGAGGGAATTAAAAAGTAATAATAATAAATAACAACAAAACGGAAACTGAAACTACGAGGACGAAGCAGGAGTTTGAAGCAGTAACGTTCACGAAAAAAAAAAAAAAAAAGAATAGTATCCCATTTAAAATTACTTTTTGGACAATAACAGTTTGATTTTCCTCTCAGTCGATGCAATTCATCTTCAATGTGAATTCAACTCACGCTCTATTTCTTTCTCATCTTTCTTGCAGCTGGCGAGCTTGAGCGATTTGAAGGGATTGCTGGAAGGCAAATCTTGAATAAATACGAGACTGTACCATTCTAAATTGATTCTAACGTAATACTCTACCTACTGTAACCTTATTTGAGTCCATGTTTTACTGAGCCACAAACTATTTATCGTTTTTGAGTATCGGGCTATGTTAGTAAAAAGCAATGGCTATGGCATTTGTTTTGATGCTGTTCGTAAATTGTAAATAATACCACAATGGTTGGGACGTCTGGACAGTCTCGATACCGATAAGGGTCGGAGAAAAATAAAACTTGTGGAACTGTAGTTTAGCCTAGAGCGCGAGGCTCCTCGAGTTTTGGGACAAATCAAAGCGAAACAGTATGACGATGCTTTATTGGTTAGACACAGACTGCAGCAACATTAAAGTTCAATGAAACAAGGAATTAACTACAATATTCTGTAATTACAACACATTTTAATAAGCCGACACTACTACGCTGAAATAAGTTCCCTCAAGCCGAGAGAGTTAAAGAATACGTATCGTATAGAACAATTAGCAAAACAGAAATTATAAAAAGTCCTTTCACAAAAATAAATTAATTAATAGATAAAAATAAAAAATAAACTATGCGGTTAGGACTTGAAACAATTTCAGTTTTATTTATATTTTAAACAAATTTCACAAGCAAATGGTGTTTCCTGACCTTAGTGCACTCTTTTACTAGAAACAAAAAGTACCCAAAACAAATCCAGGATGATGGGTTAACATTACACATATTTGTTTCTCTGCATAGTTTAGCACTCAATGACGTCAGCTGCACAAAGCGGCTCCATGTTCTATGAGTGAGATACTCTGTAACTACCACCACTGTCCGAGGATGAACTAATCAGATGAGGATGAATCAAAACCCTCGAAAACTATGTTATTTCATGCGTAGCAGAATTACATTCAAGCTTCTTCGTGTGACAGAAGAAAAATTGAAAACAACTATTGACAAAAAAAAAATAAGATCGGGCCAGTGACTCATTCTAATGTTGGACAAAAACACTAAAGGGCAAGCAAGTGCGTGGAAGATTGGCTTTACATTTCATGGCATGATACTCTAAACTTTTCGGCGTCTGCTGAGATATTCATTGGGTTTAAACAGTCAGTTTGAGCGATGTTTGTTTTTATACAATTACCGGCAACATAATAAATCGATGTATGCCGAAATATTTTTTTAAAATGTATTATCGATGGTTAAGAATTTATTTTGCTTCACTTGTTCTCATGAGGTTACGGAGGTGCTCTTTTATTTCTTTCGCTGTTTTTTGTCCTTGACACCCTGCCTCCAACTTACTACTCACTCGCCTCGCCCAAAATAATTGTATGTTGCCATCTTTGTGTGTGTGTACACATTTGATAAATTTATGTTATGCGTTCTCTGATGTTAATTTTACTAAACAGCGTTAATGCAGTAGATGTCCCCACAGTGATATCTTTCGACTTGTTCACATGCATCCACACCAGTGGGTGTGAGATGTCGGAGCTCATGTTTTATTTGAGAAGTTTTTGCCATTGTACTAAGATGTCTCCTATGGCCATAGCGAATTTGTCTCCATTATCTAGCTCCCACATTGCCACGTTGCCACACGCGTTCGAGTGATCAAGGTATCCCTCAGCGCCAAATCCGATCCTTGAGTCATAGGAAGTGCACTCGTTCTCGTTGTTTCTGACGATACCAATTCTGGCTGTGGAACTCCCGGGATAACAAACTACATTGAAGCCCTCGTTGTTAAACTTGAGCTGTGAAGAGGCCTGTGGACCAATCAGCATCTTCCAAGTGTCATAATGAACACTGAAAAAATCCGTAATGCTTACAGACTATGACGTTCAAACTTTTCTAGAAGGGAAAGAAAACCAAAATACGGAAAGAAAAACTCGAAAGTTACATATTCTGTGCTTTTGATAATGGTATTTTTCCCGGCTGAGAACGAAAATCGACCACTAGAAGATTTGCGGCACCCCGATTTTAGCCATGTACCTGGAAGATTTCTTCTGTCGGTAAGGACCAAGTCAAAGATTGAGAATTTTGTGCATTGAAAATTACGCCCAATGCTTGTTTTTGTAGTGTTTCAACCCATTTTTCCATCTTGAGCCTTAACGCCAGCGCACTTTACGGATTGAGGGATTGTCGATCCTTTTATTCTCTTTCATTAATAAAGTTGACTTTTCTTGTCAGTAAAGGGCTATTGTGTTTATATGATGAACAAAATAATACATGGTTGCTTGTGGATATGAAATTTCTCTTCTAGTGTTCAACTCAAATCACGGCACTTTCCCCTTAGGATTTTCACAAGGAATTCAGAAGTGAAGTTTTATTGCATCAAAATGTACCCTAT
>CALNXJ010000035.1:0-200000 GCA_942486045.1 Pocillopora meandrina
TTGTTGTACTTTGTTCGATTTTGTATTGCTCTTTGTACCCACTCTTTATTGACAACTTAGCCCTATTCACTTGGGTTTACTGAACTACACTTAGAAACGATCAGTGAGTTGATTGTCGATAATCGGTTACATCGCGCTGCCCGCTCACTGGTAAATCCTCCAATTTGTTACAACAGATGTGCCAGGCTGCTGCCGAAACTGAACTACTATCACATGGAAACATGTTGTTGTTATGGGTTTTCTATGCTATTAATAAATTAGATAATGTAATTGGTTGTTTGGTGATAATCAGAATTAAGGCAATAGAATTCCTGTTATTAAATTGTGGCGATCTGTTGATTGCTAGAATTATTCTAGATGTCTGTCACTGGGTGAAGATAGCTGCCAACCCTGACATGGGCAACACTTTGTCCCCTTTCACTATCTTGTTATGATAATTGAGTTTGCGGTTTGAAAATCTAACATCATGATGGACCCAGCTGATTAAGCACAGAAGAAAAGAAACCTGATCAGTCCACCAGGGAAGCTTACTGTATCTGGTCTACAGGCATACAGACTTTAAAACTAAAACTCCTTATCACAGGCATGTTTAATTTTCTGCTTGTCTTTCTGGGACCACACAGTTTTTCCATAAGAAGGGCCTGACAACATTTAAATGAAATAAAATATCTGAACAACTTGAGAGAGACAAATTTTGGTTGAGCATTTAAAAACAATCTCAGCATGTTCTCAGCCATACTAAAACAAACTGTGTAAGGTTTTCAGTTGGTGAGTCAACTCTCAGCTCTTGGAGATGCTTCCGGGTAGGTAGTTGTTGCATAGGCAATTACTTGTTTAGGGAATGGAACAGTTGAACACTATACACAGTATACTATCTATATGAACAATCAAAACAAAAGTTAGTTTCTTTGTCTCTGTCATATTTTCAAAATCTTAATACAGACTACACACGTACACTTTAATACCTCCTAGCTTCTTTACTTAAAAAGTACTCGCGCAGTCAATAATTCCATTAATCTTTCTAAATATAATTTGCTGGTGGGCAAATGGTCTAAACCCACTTGACAGAATGTCCTAGCTAAAATCAGATATATCCAGGGATATGCCTCCATAAATTCCACTCAATTTTGAAACATTACATCCAATGTGGAACTCTGTGTTTGATTTGATTTAAGATGAAAAGCATTATAGAAAGAACATACTTCTTTTGTTCATAAAATGTTTAGAGATCACTGACAAGCGCAAATGTATGTTCATAAAATGTTTCTTGCATGTTGAAAAATATTTGAAGGATAATAAACAAACTGTAATAGCCTCCATTTGGTGCGAAAGAGAGCTATAGCTATAACATAATATAAACCTCTGGGCATGAGCATTCTTTTTCTAACAAAAAGACATGGGTTTTCAAAGGCTACCAATTGGGTTTGTCATCAAATTTGTATACTGAGCAAAAAGAATCAGAATTGTAGGCAACCAAACATCTCTTCAGGACCAGATTTATTAGGTAATATCTTATCATCCAGTATATATAAATCAAAGAAGCTTAAGGTATACAGGTCAGGGGAAAAATTATCAAAGAGGAATACAAGATGTTGGAGACTTGCTGAGCAAATTTTGATAAGCTGGAGGAAACAAACAGCATCATTGAAGTTCAAAAAAGATAGATTAAAGAGAGGGAAAAAAAAAATGCAAATTTTTGTGGTTGAGTGGGAATCCACAGTCAAGAAATACTCATGATCATGGCCCAAAAATATTTTAATGATCCAAACAAAACATGCTCTTTAATATACTTCCAAACAAAACAAAAAGTGAAGAATCAAAGCAAAATTGAACAATCAAAAGTGGTTTGCTAAAATAAAATTACAAATAATAAGTTGCTTCAGAAACAGAAACCAAGAAAAAACAAAATGAAGGTGAACAAAAACACTAACAAATAAATTTACATGAGATCCTAGGAGAAATGGCTGTTAAAGATAGGTGGAGGAACCATTTCACAAAAGTGACTAAGAAAAAATGGGATGCAGCAAAGCTAAACTATAAACCAGAATAAATAAAATTTACAGGAAAAGAACTTATACAAATGATATGAAACATGGAGTAAATTAGCAAAAAAAAAAAGTGTACAGAAAAAATCGATAAGAAAGCAACAGACTTGAAACAAAAGAGCTTAATGAAATTGTTATAGAAAAAAAAATATACAAATTTAAAATAAACTTTGTCGATGTGATTTTTGGCAGTAACAGTGCATTTTATTTATTTCTTATAGTTTCCTTAACTTTTTAAGGCAAGTCATATCAGGGGGCAGAATTGCACACTTTGCCAAGTTTGAAACTCAGAAGAAGAGAGAAGAAGATATGTATTGAACAGTTAAGTTACTCTCTGTCATCCAAAAGTGCAGCAGCAAAAAAATCTTCCCAAAATCACACCACCATAATGCTTCAACAGCTGACGTGTTGTTACTCTTCAGTGGTAAAGTACTTTTTATTACACCTTTATTATGCTGTGATCATTTGATAAGCTGCCATCAAAAATAAATATGACTTTCAATTGACTTTTTTTTTGTTTCATTTCATTGGTGAGACAAAGAATCCATTCTACACATAATTAATTTAATCATAAGTTGCATTATGCTGGAGGGTAAATCGAAACAAAACAACATAAAAACAAGACAAAAAATAATTTTAAAAACCACTGAGATAAATTTGTTCTAAAGAATTCATTTTAAGCAGCAACTACATGTAATCGCTATTTTTCCGTCGAGAAAAACAAAGGTAAATCCTTAGCAATATGTACATGTAAGCTTAATTATAAATAAACAAACCAAACCTCAAGTGCCTTCGATGTATTTTTTTTTTTAATTCTAGGTTTATAATAACTTTCCTACTGAGTTATTTATCACGGTAAAAGATTAATACGAGCAATGCTCTGTAGAAAAAGACATGTAAGCATAAACTGGAACAATCCCTAGCTAACCCCTAACGGCGACGTGCACCAGCATTTGAATAACCAAGTCTTGAACAATCTTGAAGCTGACTTTATTAAAACGCACATACTTGTGTTAACTACACGTACTACTTAGGCGTAGTGAACACATGTGTCGACCAAAATCTCACCTCTGTTTTGCAATCCGCAAGAGGTTTCATTAAACCTGAGATTCCCCTGTAACCTCTTCCCTTTGAGCTCATTATTTCAGGTAAATTCTCATTCTTATTTTTCCACCATCTTAAAGAACGCTCTGATGTATTCTGGGTAATATAAGTTGGTTGGAGCAACAAAGCGGAAATGAATTGTGCTACAACCGGAAGTTCGGAATCACATGTCTCTGTGATACGTACAAGCACACATTCAAACGAACAGACCATATAGCTTTCTTTAAACACGCCTTCACAAAATTCTGGGAAACATCAAATTGCAGAAACTTAAGAAAAAATCTTAGGAATGGTTCATTTTCTTTAAGTTTTGCGTGGTTGTCAATTAGTTCGAAATTTATTCTTATCACGGCAGGATTTCGCAAGTCCTCAGACAAAACCGAAAAAAGAGGATAGAAAGCTTTTCTGAAGGCATGGTCCATCGAATAATTGTCACGTTTGCAGTAAACTTGGTGTGAAATGCTTGTGTGGCACGAAACTTTTCAACCTGACTTTGTTTAGACGGTTGTTGAATTTATTAACAACTCTTCACAATATCGCGGTATTGATGTGTATTGGCACAAAAACACCGACATTAGTAAACAACAATTCGAGCGCTGAAGGCGACTTCAGTGTTTATCCGATTACGTTTTTTATCGTTCTTATAATCTAATCTTGTAATCTAAGTTTAGTTCTAATTCTAATTCGTCAAGATAGAGTGGACTTCATATGGATTTTTTTCTGAATGATTACGATCGCCATGTGTGCGACATGAAGTACAGTTGTAGGTGATTTTAATGTTTTTGTACATCTAAGTTTTTGTGTATGGCCTTGGCCTAATTGGGGCGATAAACCAATGCAGGTGTCTTTGCAATCTTTTATTTTTACGGCAACGGAAATTTTGGGGAGCGAAAGAAATCATTGATAATAATGAGTGAGGGGGGGGGGGGGAGGAGGAGCGTCGGTGACAAGGACAAGGGAAATTATGCAAAGGAAGGATGCAATGTAATTTTACGAGATAACTTCTCTTTGTGCTAATGTGCTGCTACCTTCGACGTTACTACAATTCTCAACAAGGAAGACACTCGCAGGAGGGTCTAAATTGGGAGCAGCTTTAATGGATGACGGTTATTTCTGACGGCTGACAATTACACCTCATTGAGACTATCCTACATCGAGTAAGATTGCTCCTCCATCAAGCCATCAGTGTTAGTGAAGCAAAACTGTTTGAACGGCCCAGCCAGATGTTACACACCACACTAGCATCCTCTTTGTGATAACAGTTTTGGACTCCCCAATCATTGCTTCTGCTGTGAGATAAAGTTGCCTCTCCTCCTTAGCAGTTGACTTTATCCATCCAGATTGGACCGGACCCCTGACCGTCCAGTTACCATCACACACTGTGCCCAAGTGCCCATTGTGGTAAAATTTAGGCGGCCAATTGTCCAATCAGATTGCAGGATTCGTTACCGTGCCCCTCTGAGAAAAAAAAATCATATCAAACTCTTTCCCCAGTGCGACGAACATTTGTTTTTCTCGGTTCCAGGTGTGCGCAACCACTAACCCCACGTAATGCGCATGCTCTCCGTTACGAATTTTCAAAATGATGAACAAGCCAAAGAGGAAATAAAAAAAAAACAAAAGCGATTTTTGCAATGAATACTCAACATACATTCTCGTTAGAAAGGCGAATCCACGGGAAGAAAGATACAAAACTGTATGATATTTAGATCGATATGATATTAAATCGATACCGAGGGCCCGTTTCAACTTGCTAAGAAGTGCATTTAATTGCCTTCCGCCACGATCACTAGCTTTCTTGACAGCTTTCTGAAGACAGAATACTTTCTTTCTGAAGACTTCTGATATGCGGCTATTGATTTTACACCTCGTATACCTGATTGCTCAAACACTTTGTTTACGATTGTTGAAAGGACCGACTCATGTTTCTCCGTCTTCGTCTTTACATTGCTTTGAAATAGTATAGATTAGTAAGCTGAAACGCAAAATGAATCAGGGAAGTTTACAAAAAATCTAGCAAACAAGCTTAAAAAGGCATTTATTTAGACTTCATACTTCAACGAACTTCACAAATCTTACTTTTTATCTTGCAAGTAAACGATGGCAGTTTAATTCCCGAAGCGCTTTCTGAGTTTCCCGATCCCTCTTCTACTGCTTTCACGCTCACAAAACAAGAAAAAATCAAAAGGAGGAGGATACAGCTGTTTTGAAACGCCATTTGACGAGGTTAAATCTGCTTTTTTGTTCGACACTTTACAAATCAAAACAAAGGAAATTTGTTTCTCTTTTTTATTCTGGTGGTACATTTGTAATTTGCGCCTGCGTAAAAAGAGATATCGCCGGAGACCCTTCGCTCGGTCTTGTTTTGATCAAAAACGCCTTGTTAATTTCACGCAACCGCTCGGAGAAAAGGTAAAAATGATGAGGGAAAACCTTTACCCTCAAGTTATAAAATTAGCGAAATAGAAAGCCAACAATATTGTAGTTTAATATTTCAGAGGTACACGATGGTAAAACATTCGAAAATTACACTCGATTTGAGTGGTGTGTTGAAGTGGGCGTGGTCACTACATTCATGCTAAGACTATTTGTACCCCATCAGTTTAATATGAAATATATGTTATCCGCCAGCCGGGAGGTCCTTACTGGGAAAAACTGTGCCCGAACCATACTCAAGAACAAGGGCACAGTTCAGATGCTTTGAGAAAGAAATAAATGTATTTATTCCAATCCATGAAGTTCTTCGAACTTATAACGCAGCTCGTCCCTGTACGCTTAGGTAAATAAGATTACTAAGATTACGCTAGCCCACGCTCCTTGATGATGATGGCTGACCTCCTGACACCTATTTACACCCCGTCAGGAAAAAGGCAGCTAATTAGTGATCATATAAAAAGGACCTCTTGTTGTAGCGTTTAGATCACCCCTGGTGAAGGCACTAGACAGGAGTGTCGAAACGTTGGGTCTATGACATCAATCCATTTCTCAATAAAACGTATTGATGTGTTTCATGGTAAGGGTCCACGTAGGTATCGTACGTGGTATAGATAAATGAAATGCATTGTTGTGTTTCATGGTAACCGTGATGTTGCCACAACCCGTTTCCAGGACTGAAATTCATAGAGGCTACCACATAAAACTTTTGAACCTCTTTCATTTGTCAATAACAACATCGAGTCAACTTTAAAACTAAATATAAAATTTGATTGATATTTGGATCAATTTCTGTAAATGTACAAATACATTCTAGTTCTAGCTTGTCTTTGGTAAAATCAAACTTTCGCAGCGCAAGAAACAGATGGTAGAAAAATTAAGTATTTCAGTGGCTAGAGTTGCCAGGATAGAGGACAGTTGGTTTAGAGACATTTACACTGATATTTGAAGTTACATCAGAGGTATTTCCAGGTAGAGCAGTTAAAAGAGGAGAAACTGAATATGAAAACGAGTTGAAAAGTGACTTATCTTGTTAATTTTCTATACTTATTAGAGGAGTTTGAGACGTTCGAGAAAAATCGGTGGAGTAAAAAAAGTCATAAAAGACGACATCACGAGAAGATATAAGAGAATCCAATACGATTCAGGCGTATTGTTTCACTCACTATTTATCTCGCGTATACCTATCGATCAATCGACCGGTGAAATCTAGATCTTAACTCAAAGTCGTTTACCGTTGTTTCATACAATCTAAACAGAAATTAATAATCACGCGCAATAAAATATCATATCAACTGATACTGACGTGATACACGACATCTGAAGAAGAAAACATTCTATATCCTAGACAATCCGTTCAAACCATCAGGAACATCAACGAAAGTCTTCAGCTGCTTGAAAATACCGCTGACTAGCATGCATGTTGATCGCTTTGCAAGTTGTGAGAATATCGTCCTTCCGTTCCACACCCCGTTAACTCTTCGACAGCCAGTGCTTAGGAGTTTTAATAAGGTGAAGGGCTGAAAAATAAACTGACTGGAGCCCTGCTTGTAGGCTTGGCTTTTAGGCCTGGCCAAATCTATATCTTATTTGATGGGAACAACTCGTCGTAGCAGGGGTGAACGTATTGTTGAACTTTCCATAGAGGGGAGCCACCTTGACACCTTGAAGAATAATGAGAGTTGAGTCTGAGGAAGAGAAAATTGTGTATTTGATTGTTATTGACCTTTCAAACTTTTCAAGAACAAAACAAAAGCTCAGGATCAAAAAATTTGTGCAAAGCTGTGAGATATTAAATGAGATGCTTCAGGGTGGTAATGTGCTTAACATGCTCTGGACATTCGAGTGAATGCCGACCTCAATGCTCTTTAGCCAGCAGTTCTTGATTCGAAAATACGAGTAAATATATATTCTCTAAAGCTAATTTTCCCCTTATCTTCAAGCACAAGTCAAAATGAACGGCCTACTAAGCGCGAATGTTCGACGCAGACGCTCTTTGGAGTACTCACAAAGACATGTGAGAGAAACGACTCAGTCTTTATAATATAAGACTACGGAGAGGCACTGCCTACGATCTCTACCGGCAACAAAACTGTTCTGCTAGACGCTTACATTCCACCAGTTCATGACACAAGGCACTGTACAAAACTGCGTAAGTGGCTTCGCAGCCTTCTTTTTTGTTTCCAAGCCATTAACATTTTAAAAGCCTTCTTTGCCAGCCCCGTATTGGCTTCATCAAAGTTAGTTAAGGCAGCTTGGTTGAATTTCAGGCGTCTTCCTAATTCCTCCCAGTTCACTCCAAGTTCCTTGGACAGATATTCCAACTCGCAATCTGATGGTTCACCATCTTTAACAATATATTTATCTGAGGATAACAACAGAGGGAGGATAAAAAAAATTAGAAAAGGGATGCTTCAAGGCTTTGGCGAATAGCGAACAGTTGTGGCGAAAGGCGACTTTCTCTTTTGGGTATCATTCAATACCGAATCGTCGGCCCCAGAGATTGTCAAGCTTGGGCGAGGAGACATTTGCAGCAACAGGGCAACCATTTTCCCAACCCATAAAATAAAACGCTCAGAAAGTTTTACAGACTCATCTATTTCTGACCTCTTATTTCTGAAACTGGAAATTTTTGAAGCGAACTGCGGCTTAGCGTCGGTTGCACGGGGAAGATTGAGTTCGTAGTGAATTGAAATGAAACTACATTATATACAGTACAGTATATACAGTAAAGTTGGAATTTTACGCTTCTCTGATCGGGCGTTCGGAAATGGAGTGTTTAGCCTTGGGTTTTCTCAAGTTATGTACGTTGAAAACCTCGAAATGGACAACTCGCTAAAATGCGTCCTTTTCATCCAAGTAAGCGGACAGATAACAAGCAATACGCTGTGGAAGTAAGGTGGGGTATTTTTTTTGAGAATTTGACGAATTTTTTTTTTTATTCCTTAGAGCGGTCGTAAATATTCCCATACAATCTCTTATAATTCCGCCATGACCGTTATTGCGCAAGATGATCATCTCACAGCTGGAGCTTGGACCGCCTGCGCAGCAATATGCAAACTTGACAAAAATACATTGAAGAGGAAAATGCATCGCAACATTTTCAATCTCGGTACTACCTGCAGATTGGCGTATCTTCTTCTTAGGAGCCGCAACAGGGCTGCATGACGATGATTCTACATTTGAATACTTTACAATTGAATTTTTTTTTTCACTCTTTGGGCGGAAATACCTGCATAATAATGGAGTTAATGAGATGGTTGGGTTGAGAACTTAGTAACACAAGTGTTCTGGCGTATGGCCCGACAAACATATAGAAGATGGAGGTCATTAACAACGTCTCCGAGTAGCTAGTCTCCAGCTCTCTAGGTGATAGTTCTTCAAGATACACGGGTGTTGGATTTGAGATAGCGCCCAGTTTAAATTCCTTATTTTTAAAATAATTATTCGCATTATAACGAGGTGTAAAGGATGTCTAATAAATAAAATGCTAGTCTTTCTGCATAACCAAATTCTTATCGTAGACAAACGTGTAACAGCAGTATGAAAACTTGATAAAACTACAATAAAAAAGGATAATCCATCGCAACATTTTCAATCTGTCTACTACCTGCAGAATCCCGTTTCCTCTTCTTAGGAGCTGCAACAAGGCTGCATGACGATAATTTTACATTTGAATTCTTTACAGTTGAATGTTCCACACTTTGAGCGGAAATACCTGCATAATAATGGAGTTAATGAGATTTCTGGGTTGAGAACTAGCGCAAGTGTTACGGCTTATGGCCTGACAATCATCTAGAAAATGGAAGTCATTAACAATGTCTCCTAGCTAATCTCCAGCCGCTAATGCTGGAATAGGTGATAGTTGTTCATGATACACGGGTGTTGGATTAGTGAGAGCACCTAGTTTTAATTCCTTATTTTTTTATTCTCTTCGCATTATAGCTAAAGGTATAAAGGATGTCTAATAAATATAATAACAGTCTTTCTGCATAAAAAAAATTTCTTACAGATAAACGTGTAACAACAACATGCAAACTTGATAAAAATACAATAAAAAGGAAAATCCATCAAAACATTTTCGACCTCGGTACTACCTACTGATTGGCGTATCTTTTTCCTTCTGCATGAACAAATTTCACCATAGATAAACGTGTAACAACAATATGTAAACCTTATAAATACACAATAAAAAGGATAATCCATCGCAACCTTTTAAATCTCGGCACTACCTGCAGATTGCCGTTTCCTCTTCCTAGGAGCCGCAACAAGGCTGCATGGTGATGATTCTACATTTGAATATTTTACAGTTGAATGTTTCACCCTTTGGGCGGAAATACCTGCATAATAATGAAGTTAATGAGATGGCTGGGTTTATGAATGACGCGAGTGTTATGGTGTATGGCCCCACAAATATATACAAAATGGAGGTCATTAACAATGTCTCTTAGCTAGTCTCCAGCCGTTAATGCTGGAATAGGTGATAGTTGGTCGCGATACACGGGTGTTGGATTAGTTATAGCGCCCTGTTTTAATTCATTATTTTTTTTATAATATTCACATTATAACAAGGTGTAAATAGTGTAATGCCAGTCTTTCGGTATAAACAAATTTCACCATAGATAAACGTGTAACAACAATATGTAAACCTGATGAATATACAATAAAAGGATAATCCATCGCAACCTTTTTAATCTCGGTACTACCTGCAGATTGCCGTTTCCTTTTCCTAGGGGTTGCAACTGGGCTGCATGATGATGACTCCAAATTTGAAGGCTTTACAATTGAATGTTTCACTCTTGGGGCTGAAATACCAACACAATAATGGGGTTAATGAGATGGCTGGGTTGAAAGCGAACGCAAGTGTTATGGCGCGTATGGTTCCAAAACGATGGTGTGGTGATCCTGGACTGTGATCGTCCGGGTAACACCCAACCTTCACGAATTATACTCGTAAGTTTTGTCAATTTCTCCTCTAAGTAACAATGAGCATTGACAAATTTGACAAAGGGGGCTGTTATAAGGAGACAGTCGAGTCAAGCAATAGTAGTTTGCGAAGGATTTCTTACTTTAGAGTTACTCTATTATTTTAACGATATAACCAATCGAGTAATATTTTAGAGAATTACATTTTTGTGTCTTTCCCAAGCTGTTTGCGCTTCACTCGTTTCCAGTATCAAATGCCTTACAAGGAAGGACACACATACTGTGAAGGCCTGCATCGAGTTTATTGCTACGAAACAGACAATAGGCCATCACCCTCGAGTATGATGGAATCATGTTTCGATTAATTAACACATGAAGTAAGGCAGGTTATTATGACTTTCCGTTGAGAACACGTTGCTTTGTCACTAAATGCTAAATTTTCAAAACCCGCAAGGCCTGCATTTCTGAGTTTGCATATTTTTCGAACGAAGGTGATTGATCTAATAAATAATTATTGTATTTATTCGAACAACAACGAAACCAACAACAAAAACAGCACCTTACCGCTTCCTTCTTCATGATCAAAGGTGACAGAAACAGGAACCTAAGTGTAGGAGGGAAAATTCGCAATATTACGGATGCGCATGAAGAGAATAGAAATGAGGAAATTAGGACAATTGCTAAATAATAAGAAAAAAAAAAAAAAAAAAAAAAAAAAGAGAAGAAAGCAGAGGCATATTAAGAGACTTAAATCAAAAACTTGCAAGGTCCTACATGTTCATGTACTGTTTCCTATGGGCAGGACATTTCTTTCCCTATACGACATTCATCAGTATTTTGTTTCCAGTGATTTGTCCTCAATAAGGTTCTTGCCGCCTTAAAATGACCTCATTATCTTCCTCGGAAACCTTTTGATGACGAAATTTGCAAGACTATTATCGACTCAGCGCTTATTTAACCCCAAAAAAAAACGGTTTTCAAGAAGATACCTCTCTCTTTCCAGATTACCACTGGTATTACAAAAAAGAACTTGATTAAAGGACCGGCTGCTTTATTTTGATAAGTATTTGCTGGATTTGTTTTGGTGAAATGAATACAGCAAAGCTTATCCCAGTCATGTTAAATTTCATATTTAGCGTATAAGAAACATTAGCAAACAATAATGTTTACGGGAAGTGTAAACATTTATATCAGTGTATCAAGAACTCATGCTGCCAACTTAGTGTCTCTGGAAAATAAACCACTCTCAGGAGTAGGAAACCTAGAAATGAATTACTCGCTAAAATGGCTTCTTTTCAACATAGTAAGCGGTGAGACAACAAGCAATGCACTTTGAAAGTAAGGTGAGATATTTTTATTGAGAATTTGACGGTGGTTTTACTTCCCAAGAGGGGTTGTTATTATTCCCATACACACTCATATTTTCGCCATGACTCTTATTTCGCATGATGACCATTTTACACTTGGGGCTTGGGTTACCTGTGGTTACAGCGTTACTAATCCTTTTAGTTCACTGTCATATACTATAGTAAGGTTGGCATCAGTAATATATTAGTTCTGGGCTAAAAGTGCATTTAAGTGGCAAATCCACAAACTGTAAAAATATAACCTACTTGAGATGCTAATACTATGGTCACGTTGCACAAAAGTTCCTGACTTTGGTTGTAAAACTTCACTCCTGGAACACCCTCACTTCCTAAGCAAACCTCGCCACCTATATCATAAACTTCGTTCTCGCGGAATCTGTTAAAAATGAAATTAAATGAATCTAAATGGGACAAACCCAACATACACTACACCAGCCTCGTCTTTTTCTAGAAAAGCACGCGCTTTTAAATATTTTCTTACAACCGAAAATGACTGCATATTTGGCGAGAGCCCTCCCGGATCTTTGAAAACGAGCATTTGAAGACAATCACGTCAAAACAAAACCTACATGTATACCTCCATGGCCCTATTGATTGATAAGAAACCTAGAAAAACCATAGCGAAACATAGTTACTGAAAATTGAACAATGTATAATTTTGCAGTGGACAGAATAGATCACTTCTATGTAAAACTAGCATGACTGTATCTAGAAGTATTCCGTGAAATCCTTTGTACTTGATGGGCCAAAAATAAATTCTATGATAGTTATAATACCTCACAAATTGTAAGGCATTTTTCTGGTCTGTGCCTTGGGGTATGATTGCCTGAGAAAGAGATACCAAAATTTTCTCCTCTTCACAGACTGGTTCGCAAGAGCTGCCTTCGCCTATGTAGGGCACGATACACCTTGATATTTGCTGGTTTACATCATGTTGCAGTTTTGTGGATAGCAGAAAAGTTTGAGTCCAAAATGTCCACGTACACGGGTCTCACACAAGCACGTAAAAATCGGGCATGCTGAGGCCTAGACCTACTGCAAAGTTTTCTTACAAACTCATTGAAGCCTGAAGCAGATTGTAAACGTGATCTCCTCAACTTAACTGGACGGAATCTATCGAAAAAAAAAACCAAATACAGCTCAAGCACTCCAACGGAAATGATTATCCATGGCACAGTAACCTTGAATCTACATACTGGAGTGATCATTTAAATTGTTAAATTTATATTTCACTAAAATAAATAGATGCATGTATGACTGTAAACTAAAATACTGTTAAATTTCCTTGCGCACTATTTTTCAAATAAAGCCGAAGAGAAATACTTACCTAGAGAAATGCCTGACCTTGAATTGCACTTTCCCATCTAGAAGACATGGCGGTTCATCCAGTCGATCTGTGATGTCTTTCCAGTCATGTGGTTCAACAAGAGACTCACAGTGTAATATCCTAAGTTCACCAGGACATAACTCTGCCAACTCTTGGTTTCCTTCATGGAGGGTGAGAGGAATCCTTATTGTTACAGGCGCGATGAGAGTAACATTTTGAGAGCTTGAAATGTAAAGAACTGGACCGACAAGTCCTTCCTCTCCTTTTAGCTCACTGCTTGGAAATTCTTGTACCTTGATTCAAAAGCAAAACAGGTTATGTTGGACATGTTAAACTACTCCCAGCATAAAGTTCATTTGCATCCTTTACGAAGTGAAAAGTGAATTTCAAGATGAAATTTGATTATCTAATAATAGTATATAATGTAAATGTCCTCTTAAAGTTCAATGTAGCATTAACATAAGCACTATTAAAAAAAAAACTCTACACTGAACTTTCTATAAAAAAAAAAAAAAACAATAATGCGTAAAGTTAACATGATAACCTAATATCTGCAGCAGATATTGCAGTTATCATGTTGAGTTGAACCCCTGCTTAGTTTCCAACGCCCTCTGTCTGTGTAGAGTTCTTAAACGTTTGAAAATTTGGGAGGTGTCTTCTTCTATCAAACCTTATGTCTGCGTGATCTTCAGCTTTGGCAGATAACTCAAACTTTAGTTTTGATAATGCATGATTTCATGCTCAACTTCATCCACTAATTGCATTAATTGCAAACCAGTACAAAACACATAACCAATTCAACTGACAGGAATGATCTGAACTTGAAGTTTATATTAAAGCGAAACAAAAGCAAATGTTCTGTTTCTTAAAGTGAGTTTTCCAAAATCCAGTTTTTAAAAAGGGGATTGCTAGGATTCATGAGTACATTCGGGCACAGTAAGTACCATGAATAATTCATAGTTTCCAAAACTACTGATTAGAACATTACTACATGTATGTATCTTTACACACATGTAAACACATGCACAGTTCTCCTGTATCTAGCTCAAAGTTGTTAATTGATATCTCTCCATCAATATTGCCGCCACGTCTATGGAAATAACTGAAGGTACAGGCTGTAATCTTATAGCATCTTTATTTCATCTCCTTGCTTTTGACAATCCCCTTACACCAATCTAATATGTTACTTTCATAACTGAAAAGGTTTTATTCATCCATGTATATAATTATACAGTTTCATATACCTGGATTGTCACACAGAAATCTTGATTAACAGGAACACAACTCTGAGGAATTTGAACACTGACATCAGGAAAGTCAGGCACGATACAGGTCAATTCCGGACCTACTGTAGTACTTCTTGAAAAGGTGAAAGACTTAGGACGCCAGACTGCAGCAAATGAAGAAACTGCTGATTTTGTACAAACAGCTTGTGCAAATGGGAAAAGCCACTTGGGAACTGTTGACGTTTCTGCATATAAAAATAAATGATTGGAAATGCATCCTTCAGCTGTGTTTTGAAGTCTTCAAACAACAAAGTTACCCCCTACAGATGTCGTTATGATATTTATGCTTCAAAGAATAAAGTTTGCAACAAAATGGTTATGGAGGAAAATTTATTTTATAGTGATTAAAATGCATTGGAGACTTCATGTAACATTTATGCAATAATTACACGTACTGTTTGGATACACCTAAAGTGTAAACGAAAAAAAAAGTTCTAAAGTTGGATTTGAAATTTGAAGAAGCAAGAAGTCTACTTTGACATCATGAGTGCAGCAGGTCATGCATTGCAGAGATAGATATCCGCATCTAAGTCAGTGCACACTTACTCCTTCTCCCTTAAGTCAACTGATAAGTTCGGGTTACAAGTTAGGTTTAATTTTGGGTTAGGAGAGGGGCAGCTGCACATTTCTCAAATGCTGACATTGATGCCAGTGAAAAAGGGAGCCTAGGAATATCATAATTATTCATTAAGTTATTCACACCTGTATTTAATAAAAACATAACGTTACCTGATCCATGCCAAGTATTCTCTGTCTTTAGTTCTTTCCATTCATTGTTCTCTTGGTCAGTCAGTTGCTTGATAACCACCTCATACCCCTCCAAATATGGGGCACTGTGCATCAAAGATACAGTAAAACTTATTCCTTCAAAACTTTTCTTGTAATCCAGATCTGGTGGGCCATCATGAGATATTTCAATAACACTGCTAACCAATATCTCATCACTGGCAGTGGAGGGGGAGAGGGTCCTGGGGTTCCACAATAAGCATCTACATGTAAATGGCACAGGTTGTTGTACAGCTCCACTGCAAAGTTTGATAGAGGCACCAGCTTCCCTCAGGTGCCATGAGTCTTCCTTACCTCCGATTTTCCCTCTGAAATACAAAGGAAATTAATTATCCAGCATTTTAAGATATTTTTCCCAAGTGGAATAAGCAATGACAAAGCATTTAAAATGCAAGTGGCAAACTGGCAGTTTGAAAAACTCATTCAGATATTGACACTTAATTTCAAAACTAAATCTAATAAATGTTATTTTTCTTTTCTTTTCCATTAATTTGCTTTTCTTTGACTCAAATAGCCTCAAGTTATAATCATAAATCAAAAAACTTATTAAAATGATTCACTATCATTTTTGATAATAATTAAGTACCCCTTTATTGATGGAAACACTGAAAAAAAATACCTGAATACCTGTAGAACATGATAATTGAACTAAGTGGAGTAAACTTTGTTCTGAAATCATACGTGTGACATCTGAATCAAAGGATTGTGCAGCAGCATTAGACTTGAAATCACCAGTATGATTTCAGACCAAAAGTGCATGGCAAAAGTTCAATTACCACTTCATTACATTTATTTTAAATTTGCAAAATTCAGTTGCTAAATGAATAAAGATTTTTTTAAAGCCGGTACAAATACATGTATGTTATTTATCCAGTACTGAGCTGGTGTGTAAAATGTTGTAAAAGTTGTTTTTCTCTTTTTTCTGCAATTTGATTGATTTCCTAAAACAATCGGTTAAATCTGATTTGTTGCTGTATTTTCGTGGAGCTTTCTCATTAGCTGGGAATCGATGCACTTTAGAGCAAAAAATGGTGCATTTTATCAATAAATCGTGCCAATGAGAACCAATCAGATTGTAAGGATCATCAGTGATTTGAGCACGAATGTAATAAATTTTTAATAGCATTACAGTTATTAAGCATGAACTTTATTAACTAAAGATTAAATAGAAAATAAATTAAAAGAAAGTAACTGTCATTTATAAAGAGGTCCGGAGGGTTGTTCTTTAGTCAGAGCACGTTGTCAAAAGTTGCCATTAGTTAACACCTCCTAGCAACTCCAACCCTGCTTTTTACAATGGTCTGTGCATCCATGAGAAAAAAAAAACATGGGAAAGCAAAAAACTGAGTCGTTGCAGAAAAACCCATACCTTTTGATCAAAGTCTTTTCATTGTCTTCAGTGTCTACTGTTGCATCTTCTATATCTGCCAAATCTTTCCTGCCGGTGTAATAAGGTACCTCATCCTCCTCTTTGGCTGGGGAAATTATTATTTTGAGGTGTTTGGTTTCAGTATACAATATAACGGACATTTACTACCACTTAAATCCCAATATCTGTTCAACCAAAATTGTTCAACATGGGGTCTTTCCGCACTAACGAAAAAGTTGTTTATTAAAAACGATTTTTTCGTCATCACTAAATTTTGACAAATTTTGGCCAAGGCCGACAAATCGTGAAACACATCGCCGACAAATTTGTCCCAAGTAAAATCTGGACAAAATTAATTAAATAAGCAAGACCGTGATAAACTTGTCGATTAATTATCGCAAAAGCTACGAACAGCGTGTAGCTGAACTGAAATCAGTTTACTACAGAGGCAAAAATTCTCTTTTGTCGCAAAACTCTGGGATTCTAAAATTTTAAAACGGCTTTGAAAAATCCTAGAAATTGGAGGTGGAATCCTTTGGCAGACTAGGTCGAGCGGTAAGAGAATTTTTCAACTTTGAAATTTATAATGTAGATGTAACACTCAAACAAACTTTTATCCTTTGATTTTGCCAGGACAATTTTAGGCTGGAGTCATGAAAATCGCGAAAGCTCGGATATGCATTGATTAAGAGTATAAGATAAGATTACCGTATGACTCTCCTTCTCCAGCCTTGTCCCCCACTTCGTTTGCAATTTGTAGATGACGCTCACGGTACTCGATTGCCTTACGAAAGTTGCCTAAGCTATGAAAGGCATTACCAAGACTTCCATAAGCCCGTCTCTCTCCAGCTTTATCCCCACTTCTTTTGCAATTTGTAGATGACGCTCGTGGTAACTGATAGCCTTATGAAAATCGCCTAAGCTATGATAGGCATTGCCAAGATTTCCATAAGCCCGTCCTTCTCCAGCTTTGTCTCCCACTTCTTTTGCAATTTGTAGATGACGCTCGTGGTAACTGATAGCCTTATGAAAATCGCCTAAGCTATGATAGGCATTGCCAAGACTTCCATAAGCCCCTCCTTCTCCAGCTTTGTCTCCCAGTTCTTTTGCAATTTGTAGATGACGCTCGTGGTAACTGATAGCCTTATGAAAATCGCCTAAGCTACGATAGGCATTGCCAAGACTTCCATAAGCCCGTCCTTCTCCAGCTTTGTCTCCCACTTCTTTTGCAATTTGTAGATGACGCTCGTGGTAACTGATAGCCTTATGAAAATCGCCTAACATCTGATAGGCATTGCCAAGACTTCCATAAGCCTGTCCTTCTCCAGCTTTGTCTCCCACTTCTTTTGCAATTTGTAGATGACGCTCGTGGTAACTGATAGCCTTATGAAAATCGCCTAAGCCATGATAGGCATTGCCAAGATTTCCATAAGCCCGTCCTTCTCCAGCTTTGTCTCCCACTTCTTTTGCAATTTGTAGATGACGCTCATGGTAACTGATAGCCTTATGAAAATCGCCTAGGCCATGATAGGCATTGCCAAGATTTCCATAAGCCCCTCCTTCTCCAGCTTTGTCTCCCACTTCTTTTTGCAATTTGTAGACGACGCTCGTGGTAACTGATTGCCTTATGAAAATCGCCTAAGCCATGATAGGCATTGCCAAGACTTCCATAAGCCCCTCCTTCTCCAGCTTTGTCTCCCAGTTCTTTTGCAATTTGTAGACGACGCTCGTGGTAACTGATAGCCTTATGAAAATCGCCTAACATCTGATAGGCATTGCCAAGATTTCCATAAGCCCGTCCTTCTCCAGCTTTGTATCCCACTTCTTTTGCAGTTTGTAGATGACGCTCGTGGTAACTGATAGCCTTATTAAAATCGCCTAAGCTATGATAGGCATTGCCAAGATTTCCATTAGCCCGTCCTTCTCCAGCTTTGTCTCCCACTTCTTTTGCAATTTGTAGACGACGCTCGTGGTAACTGATAGCCTTATGAAAATCGCCTAAGCTATGATAGGCACTGCCAAGATTTCCATAAGCCCGTCCTTCTCCAGCTTTGTCTCCCACTTCTTTTGCAATTTGTAGATGACGCTCGTGGTAACTGATAGCCTTATGAAAATCGCCTAAGCTATGATAGGCATTGCCAAGATTTCCAGAAGCCCCTCCTTCTCCAGCTTTGTCTCCCACTTCTTTTGCAACTTGTAGATCACGCTCGTGGTAACTGATAGCCTTATGAAAATCGCCTAAGCTACGATAGGCATTGCCAAGATTTCCATAAGCCCCTCCTTCTCCAGCTTTGTCTCCCACTTCTTTTGCAACTTGTAGATCACGCTCGTGGTAACTGATAGCCTTATGAAAATCGCCTAACATCTGATAGGCATTGCCAAGATTTCCATAAGCCCGTCCTTCTCCAGCTTTGTCTCCCACTTCTTTTGCAATTTGTAGATGACGCTCGTGGTACCTGATAGCCTTATGAAAATCGCCTAAGCTATCATAGGCATTGCCAAGATTTCCATAAGCCCCTCCTTCTCCAGCTTTGTCTCCCACTTCTTTTTGCAATTTGTAGATCACGCTCGTGGTAACTGATAGCCTTATGAAAATCGCCTAAGCTATCATAGGCATTGCCAAGATTTCCATAAGCCCCTCCTCCTCCAGCTTTGTCTCCCATTTCTTTTTGCAATTTGTAGATCACGCTCGTGGTAACTGATAGCCTTATGAAAATCGCCTAAGCTATGATAGGCATTGCCAAGATTTCCATAAGCCCCTCCTTCTCCAGCTTTGTCTCCCACTTCTTTTGCAATTTGTAGACGACGCTCGTGGTAACTGATTGCCTTATGAAAATCGCCTAAGCTATGATAGGCATTGCCAAGATTTCCAGTAGCCCGTCCTTCTCCAGCTTTGTCTCCCACTTCTTTTGCAACTTGTAGATCACGCTCGTGGTAACTGATAGCCTTATGAAAATCGCCTAAGCTACGATAGGCATTGCCAAGATTTCCATAAGCCCCTCCTTCTCCAGCTTTGTCTCCCACTTCTTTTGCAACTTGTAGATCACGCTCGTGGTAACTGATAGCCTTATGAAAATCGCCTAACATCTGATAGGCATTGCCAAGATTTCCATAAGCCCGTCCTTCTCCAGCTTTGTCTCCCACTTCTTTTGCAATTTGTAGATGACGCTCGTGGTAACTGATAGCCTTATGAAAATCGCCTAAGCTATCATAGGCATTGCCAAGATTTCCATAAGCCCCTCCTTCTCCAGCTTTGTCTCCCACTTCTTTTGCAATTTGTAGACGACGCTCGTGGTAACTGATTGCCTTATGAAAATCGCCTAAGCCATGATAGGCATTGCCAAGACTTCCATAAGCCCCTCCTTCTCCAGCTTTGTCTCCCAGTTCTTTTGCAATTTGTAGACGACGCTCGTGGTAACTGATAGCCTTATGAAAATCGCCTAACATCTGATAGGCATTGCCAAGATTTCCATAAGCCCGTCCTTCTCCAGCTTTGTATCCCACTTCTTTTGCAGTTTGTAGATGACGCTCGTGGTAACTGATAGCCTTATTAAAATCGCCTAAGCTATGATAGGCATTGCCAAGATTTCCATTAGCCCGTCCTTCTCCAGCTTTGTCTCCCACTTCTTTTGCAATTTGTAGACGACGCTCGTGGTAACTGATAGCCTTATGAAAATCGCCTAAGCTATGATAGGCATTGCCAAGATTTCCATAAGCCCGTCCTTCTCCAGCTTTGTCTCCCACTTCTTTTGCAATTTGTAGATGACGCTCGTGGTAACTGATAGCCTTATGAAAATCGCCTAAGCTATGATAGGCATTGCCAAGATTTCCAGAAGCCCCTCCTTCTCCAGCTTTGTCTCCCACTTCTTTTGCAACTTGTAGATCACGCTCGTGGTAACTGATAGCCTTATGAAAATCGCCTAAGCTACGATAGGCATTGCCAAGATTTCCATAAGCCCCTCCTTCTCCAGCTTTGTCTCCCACTTCTTTTGCAACTTGTAGATCACGCTCGTGGTAACTGATAGCCTTATGAAAATCGCCTAACATCTGATAGGCATTGCCAAGATTTCCATAAGCCCGTCCTTCTCCAGCTTTGTCTCCCACTTCTTTTGCAATTTGTAGATGACGCTCGTGGTACCTGATAGCCTTATGAAAATCGCCTAAGCTATCATAGGCATTGCCAAGATTTCCATAAGCCCCTCCTTCTCCAGCTTTGTCTCCCACTTCTTTTGCAATTTGTAGATCACGCTCGTGGTAACTGATAGCCTTATGAAAATCGCCTAAGCTATCATAGGCATTGCCAAGACTTCCATAAGCCCCTCCTCCTCCAGCTTTGTCTCCCATTTCTTTTGCAATTTGTAGATGACGCTCGTGGTAACTGATAGCCTTATGAAAATCGCCTAAGCTATGATAGGCATTGCCAAGATTTCCATAAGCCCCTCCTTCTCCAGCTTTGTCTCCCACTTCTTTTGCAATTTGTAGATGACGCTCGTGGTAACTGATTGCCTTATGAAAATCGCCTAACTTCCGATAGGCATTGCCAAGACTTCCATAAGCCCGTCCTTCTCCAGCTTTGTCTCCCAGTTCTTTTGCAATTTGTAGATGGCGCTCGTGGTAACTGATAGCCTTATGAAAATCGCCTAAGCCATGATAGCAAAAAAAAAAAGAAAAAGAAAAGAAAACCAGCCTTTGGGTGATGCCTTATCATCGGCCGTTAAGCCTTCTACACAGGAGATTGATATTGAAGTGAAACAATTGATTAAAAAATCACCCGTCGCAGTTTGAGGATAAGTGTTAACAAATGTTTTGTTCCCCCCTCCTTCTGCATTCCTAGAAGCACCATAACCTAAACATAACCACTGCTGGTAGAGAAGAGATGGGAGAAGGCAACAAGGTTCTTCTAAATGTTTTAGCATGCCTTTGGCAAAAGTGCTTCACATCACTGATGATTGGAAACAATTAAAAAGTCCCATTTATTGAGCATGACATGCAGAAACTATAGTGGGAAGCCATTGCCTAGGTTCTGCTATATGGTTACCAATGGGCCAATTACTGCCTAGTAAATTTGTTACATCTTTTTGTGGCCTTGTATCTTTATGGGGATGAAGTTATCACTTCAGAGACGTTGATATGAAGACTTAGCCAATTTGTAACTACAGAAGATAGAGAGACATTGGACAAGCGCCTTGGCGATGATTTTAAACCTAATGATGAAGATGTCTTGGAATTTTTATATTATTCAAGTGTTTTAACCCTTTGCATCCTAACATCAGCATACTTTTTTTCCGTACTGTTCTCTATGCATATCCTATGGTGCTGACAAAGAGAATTTGTTTAACAACCAAGAGCCTCTTTAGTTCGTGATCATCTCCTTATTCTCATGATCTTAATGTTTGTTTTAGAGGGGATACTGATAGGAGAAAATGGTCACTAATCACTCTTAGAGATCAACTGGTGGAGTCCAATTCTCAAGATATTATGCTGTAAGGAAAACTTTTAGTCCCTCGAGACTAAAGCAAGCCGCCAAATTAATGAACAAGTTATTCAGAGCTGAAGAACCAACTGAAGCAGAACTGACATCCTTTGAACAACTGAAACGGTTTATAGAGTCACTGAATTGCAAATCTTTACCCATGTTTCTCTGGATCTGCACTGGTAGTGATGTGATCACTGTACGTACACAACATAGATGTGCACTTTGCTATCCTTGAAGGGTAGCATTGATGTCCTTTTGCCAGAACATGTAGACCATTGCTAAAACTTCCATCTACATATGAATCATACCCAGCACTGCTTGACGAGTTCACTAATGTATTGAAAGAGGAGCAAGCCTGTTTTGTAGTATTGTTGAGTATGGAAGATGTGAACAATTTGAAATGAACACTCAGAATGCTTTGAAATGAATACGTTGAAATTTGCTTCTTAGTTTTTACAATTTTTTATGTTATGCATAACATTTTCACATTACTGGTATAAGGCTTTTTTTTAACACAGAATACAAGTTACTGTTGATGGCATTTTCTAAACTTTCCGAAATTAGGTCACAAATTTATATCTATTCAAATGTCATTACAGTTTTCACTGGCAGTTAGTTTGGTTACAAGTTAGAAAGCCTTTCGAAAGAATGTAAAATATGCAAGTTTCATGACTACAAGTCTAAATTAAAATTTTATCTGCTGATCTCTAATATCACTAAGACTTTAAGTAGTAAGTGTAAGTGGTCATAACATAACAAGATATTAAATTGTCAGCCCCTTGAAATGCGAAAACTCGGGGTAAAAGGTGACATGTCGCTTTTACTACCATTACGTGTCTTCTAGGAGATCAATGCCTGAATTTTAAATTGCACTAAATACTACATTGATTTCAGTGGACTACTTACACCACCAAATAAATGCATCTACAAAAGTGAAAATGGTTCGATGATAAATCAGTGAAAATAACAGCATCCATCAAGATTACATCAAAATTCAGGAGTCATACTTGAAGTTATCATTAAGGGTCAATTATACTGGTGACAGCCGTTAAAAAAATGTCATTAATTTCATTTTATACCTCCAGACAAATCGTGAAGCATGAAAATTTTCATCATCTCTTAGTGTTCAGTGCAATTTTGAAACTATTGAAAAAAAATTATTACCATTTCATTATACAAGCTTCGAACACAACAGCATAACTTCAGTCTTATTCACTGGTTGATCTTCACAATGTTTTATGTTGTAATTAACACAGCGTCTGCATTAAACTTTCCTATGTGAGGGAGGGATAACAATGATCATGTACAAGTACTTCCATTATCATCAAAGGAAATATCAAAATAATTTTGATTAGACGCTGATAAATGTTAAATTCAATACTGAAACTTTCAATGATCGTCACAGTGTTCAGAAAGTGCTTAATTCCATTGTTTCCATCGTCAGAGAGAGGGTCAATCCTATTGTGTAATTACTGTAAGCTGACTCTGTGACTCTGGCACAATAAACATTGTTTTCTGTTTCAATATCAGTCATAATCACAGTCAACCATCATAATCAATTCCAAATGTCTGCCAATTTGTGCATTAGCCCCACATTTTAGACTGCCTGTAACATGAAATTGCAGCGCTTGTTATCTGACAGCTTGTTATTTTTTAAAAGAACCCATTTTGTGAGTTATCCATTTCTAGGTTTGCAACATTAGACAAGCCGTTCTTGTATAGTAAACCTAGAAAACATAGTAAGCGGTCAGATAACAGGCGATGCACTGTGGAAGTAAAGTGAGGTATTTTTATTGAGAATTTGACTTAATTTTTTTATTCCCAACAGCGGTCGTAAATATTCCCATATAAACTCTCATAATTTCGCCATGACTGCTATTTCGCAAGATGATCATCTCACAGCTGGAGCTTGGGCTGCCTGTGGTCGGAGATTCAAGGCATGTTCCTATACTTATCCAGTTTAAACTAGTCTCACGCAGTTGCTCGATCATTTCCTTTGTAATAATGTACGCCGGTCTCCCTCCTGAACTTGCAGAGAATGCCAATGGAATTTTTTTCTTTGGACAAAGGCATGATATATTTAAAATATCTGACGTCTTTCTTAATAAGACGACTAAAGACAATTCTAACAGCTCAAACAGGTTTGAAGAGGAATTTTGAGACAGTGATAAGCATTGTTGTGTATTCCTAAAGCTTCCTGGCACAGATTTCTAATCCTACATGAACAATGCGTGATAAACGAAAGTCCCTTTCAATGGTGCTCTTTAGAGAATCAACAAACTTTGTAAAGTATTCTGCACTAAGTTGCTCCGCCGTTTTGAGAGAAATATTCCGCTTACTAGCTGTTGCTCACCGGCTCAGAAAAAGTAATCGATAATCTCGCATAGTGATTTCTTTTTTCTCACGCAACAACTTCTCATTCTCAACAGTTAATATTTAATTCTCAGTATATTGCTACATCAGTCTTTTTTTTTTCTCGATTAAGGTTTTATCATTCTCGATGGGTAATTTAAAATATCGCATAACAGTTCTTCATTCTCGTAGAGTGATTTCAATTTCTAATGTAGTGGTGATGTAGGCTAATTTCAAATTGTTTTTACGACATAGTCTGGTAACTAATTATTAGCACCAAGCTGAGGCTAAGGGGCGCTTATTTTGAAAGCAAGATCGGAGTGTGAATGTAAGTCGAATATGAAGTTTTGTGCCATTTCTGTGTGCAAAAATAACTGAAAGGTCGGACCTCAACTTTTCCGAGTTTTCAGGCGAAGAGAGTCTAAGAAAGAAAGGAAGCGCCTACTGTCGTCGCGCTGATAAGGAGTTCACGTCCATCAAGAACTTGCATATATGCTCCGAACACTTTAAGACTAAAAAGTCGTGAAGACACTTTCTGGAACTAAAAGGTTAACACACGGCACGGTTCCAACAATATTTAATCAGCTTACAGTCCGTAGAGGTCCAAGTCAACGCGAAAAAAGGTCGAATGAGCGGGAAAACGAAAACGCTAACGAAGACAGCAAAGGAGTACTTCACGCCCAAATTATCCGTGTTTCTACTGAAGTTGCTCTGAATGATCATGGCCACGTCCTTCATAAAAACAAAGTTCATAGAGAAGAAGCTTTCAAAGGAAAGGACTATGAACTGGAAATAGCAGTATCCAGTCGGTTTATCTGTCCCAGCATCAGTTAAATCGTGGTACTTCAGATCCTCCCCATACCCCTCAATAAATAAGCAAAAACCCTCAGGACTTTTATACGACCGTAAACAGTCTTCATCGTAACCATCTTTTCCAACCAGATAATGGCAGCTATCGGGAATCCTGAAGTATGAAATACCGGTGAAGTCATGAGTCCAAAACTTCAGCGAAAATGGATGGGGAAGTAATTTTTCTCCTGGCAACGTAATCAACTCGTCGCATTGCTCTGTTTTCTTTTCAAGTTCAGGAACTTTTATTTCAGCTGCGTTCTTGCAAAGCTGTAGCAGTTCTGCCCTTTTCCTACTCTTACCGTTTACAGAAATTTGAATACCCCTTTCCTTTAAGAATTTCCGTAGCTCAGCAACTTTCATATTTGTGAAGAAGGCATCATTCCCTGCCATGTTGAGACGACTCCTATTCCCCTCAGCCTCGACTTGATGCTAAAAATCAGACTTACTCGAAAAGTAATTCGAAACTAGCCTATTAAAATCTCACATATCGACCACTGAAATTCGATAGGTAGTTTTGAACTCAACTCAATTTTGTCATGTTTGGCTTGCAACATTAAGGAAAGGTACGTTTTTTCTTGGGGGGTAGGGCTGGGGCCTCAGAGGGGAAGGTTATCAGTAAAAGTGAGGACCTAAAGGGGAGGGTCATACCTTTCTGTAAGCAATTCAAGCTAAGGGACACACTTTTTCCAGAATTTTTAAACGAGGTCTTTTGTGATGTGCTTTCCATTTTACTTATAGTTTAAGTTTTTCTTTTCACCTACTTTGATTTAATTTGGTGTTTTGTTATCGCTTCGATGTTACATTTCTACATTTATATGCCATGACACATAGTTTTTTTCTCGGAGGACTCGTGTCCTTTTCCATCCGTATCGAGGTGCACTAGACTCAGGTATCGTTTCTTCAGCCTTTTGCTCCTGTTGAGTATCCGCTGCCTGAGTTTCTACTCGATCAAACAATACGCTCTACCCTGTTACTGTCAGATTCTGAATTGGAGTCAGAGGCTGGCTGAAAGTTGTTCTGACTGTCCTCCACAATAGAAGTCAAAATCTTACCGCCAATACGTGCCTTCACCACCCTCACTTTCTCATCTCTCTTTCCTCTAAATGCAATAAAGTTCAAGTTTACCTACTCTAAGGGATGGCGACTGGTTTCTGTGATAGAGATCTTCCTAGTCAATGCCATTGTAGCCCTGTAGGGCCAACACTTTTTTTTGGAAAAAATACCAAAATTCTCCAGCCGCCGCCTTCCAAGAAGAAACGTACCTTAATTCTTTTGGATCGATGAGAGCGACATCGCACCGAGCCTCATCTTCGCGCCGTAATTTCGGTATTAGGTCATTGAGCCGTGAGAACTCGGATTTACTCAGTCCGGCCGATCAACATTACAGAGAAGTACCAAGTCTTTCAATACCTTTGTATTCTTGTGGTAACAGAGAAAGTTTGCGTCGCAAAATAAACTTCGTTTGGACCGGGCTTAACCGATTGTAAATCAGAAACAGTGAACCAAAAAGCTGAATTGTCCATGGGATTCAATTTGTGCTATATTTGAAGCCGACAAACATTGGTTTAAACAGCTGCTATGAAGAAACTAAATATTTAAGCTGTGTTTGACAAAACAGCTTTAAAACACAATCTCAATTGACAATCTTATGTTCATTTTAAAGAATTAAGCTGCGGCTCAATTTAAATAGACGTAAGTATAGTAAGACGCCTAAAGGTGATTCCGTTAGATGCCTGGGAGCTACTAAGTGTAGCATTGAAAGAAATTGTGCAGTTACAGTGTACTATGATTAGTCATTTAGATCAGCCGAAGAAACCACTGTCGAAAATATTAGTGTTGAAGAAACCGTGACTGTTTTTGTATTTGAAAATGGCGAAGAGTCGCAGCTCAAAAACCTTTTTCTGAAACAAACTGCCACTCTACCTCCTAATCTCCTCGTGTTTCTCAGCGCCTGTTTCATCCCTCCTAAAAGCAACAGCCCGGTAAAAAACAATTTCCATCCCCGCTGACAGACTTCTCTCCTTTGAGCCGTGATTTGTTTATCAAAAACGTCAATAAGTACGAAAACAGGCCGTATACACTTTAATGCAACTCAAAGACTGTACTAAGTTATTTCCTAACGATTTGTAGTTAAGTTTGTGGTAAGAAAGAAATCGATTAAAACACCACAGCATGACAAATAAAATCAACTGCCTCCTTTATCTAATCAAAGGATCATGGCCAACTCGTGCATAATGAAACATGGTTGTGAACTTATAGATACAGGTCTTACTGCAAAGCAAGGTTGCTCTTATTTCAAAAGCCAAGGTTCCGGAATATCACGAAGAGATCCAAAATTATGGTAACCATCCAACTCCGCAGAATAATTAAACTATATACAGCCGACAAAAACAGCAAAAAATTGTAACCTGCGTTTATTGAATTTACTTTTGCAGAATTCGTTAAATTTAGCTGCTGGAATCCAAATCTTTCCTCGCCTGCACAAGCCAAACTCCACCATTCTCAATCCTCAATATATCTTTGCATTGTAACGCAATGATCTTTGTTTACACGGTTTTCTCCAGCTTGTATCTGATATGTTTTTGCCTCGGAACGAAAATACTTCACAACGTGCTTAATATGACCGGTAGTTTTTTGACTGAGTGAAATTATAGATATGCGGAAATGATTTCCATAGGTTTCCTTTTGTCAGATAATTATTTTCGTCCGCTTCTGATCAATCCAGCCGCCAATGTTTACATAAGATGAAAATCGATAAGATTTTACTTATTCCTATTGAGTAGCTTTGCAATTTGTCCATGCAATGAAAAAAAGAAACACAGCTGGTTTTTCACCATGGTATGCCATACGCATACCATGGAAGAAGGAAAATTCAAGCTACGAGCGACCGGGGGCAGAGGGAATTTCCACCCTCAGAGGTCGAAAAAATCGATTTTGCTTTATTTGACTAAACTGAATTCAAACATTCAACATAACGTTTCCATAAAATAATCCCGAAATCTTTAAAAGCAACCGATTTTTTTTCGAAAAACGTATTTTTTAAATGAAAGTTAATAAATTAGGAAGGTGTCATAATCTCGGACCTGGGCGCATCCCTGGGCGAGTTTCGCGGCAACCGCTCACATTGAGGCTCGATTTTCACTTAAATGTAATCCCATATCTTGTTTACATCGCGCACTTTAAAAAAAATCACTCGTAGAAGCTCTTTGCTTGTGGAAAAATCTCTGCCAACGGAAAAATCAAGAGCGGAAAAAATTCCTTAGTAAAAAAAAAAATAAAAAATAAAAAAATGGCCCAAGTAAGAAAGAAAGAGTACCATTCTGTAAAGAAAAGAAAAATTTCCTTTGTAAAAGAGACATGTAATGTCGGAGCTCCACGCTGGCGTCCATATTTCGAACAAAGAAGTCGCCGTCCAACCAAACTTTGCCATACATAATGTTAAAAACTTTATTTTTATATGTAGCCATAAAATGCTTTAAAAAAATACTGTAGTTTACGATAGAAGTAAGCAAATAATCGTAGAGATCTGCAGATTATTCTGAAATTTTTATTTAGCAGAAAGCATGAACAACGTGCTTGAATAATTCCTACGGAAAGTCTACGGGTCACGCAAGAGATGTTAGTTTGGCGGAGTTCTGCATGGAAATGTTCGATGGCGGTAAGTGACGACGTCAACACTATTTTAATGTTATTTTCGGGAAAATAGCACAGTTTCTAGTTTGATGGAGCTATTGATATTTGCTCTCGAGCGAGTGCGCAGAATTTCTCGTCTGTAAAAGCCGAAGTTGTAGCACACTGGAACTTGTGATAATGTCAACCAAAACGCAGCGTGTGACTTTAAAATCCCCTGAAATGAGCATTAATGACGACAAACAATCAAATCATAGACTGATGAATGTTTTGTGCCGTACAAAAGCCATATTTTCTGATTTCAGCAAATCTCCAGAGTAATAAAGGACAGAAAAAAGAAACGCTACGATTTTCCCATTAATTTTTCGCCTACACGCATCACTGTAAGCGTGAAATTCTCCATTCCTACGAAAATCTTGAAAGTTCTTCAAATTTTTTAGCTTTCTTGATCAATCATCTTGTAAAGAGAGCTAAAAAATTTAGGTTTATTTAGTTAAGTGACCGCCTAGATCCAGAATTGCGTGACTGGTGTAGTTGAGAGAGGCTTGTCACAGTCGCAGATTTTAAAAGGCATTTAACACAAAAATACGGTAGTGCCTGGAGATTTTTTTTGATGGTTTTCAGAGATGAAATGATGGATTATAAGGAGAAATTAAGATTAGTGTTGTAGCTTTCTGGCAAGGGGAGATATTTGACCCCAAAGTTGTTAATATTTGGATGAATCGAAAAGAAAGGTCTAAGAACACAGTCGTTTATTTGCCTCTGTTGATTGATAAGCCGTCAATCAAATTGACTGATACTTGCGTCGGACATTTACTAAGTATGTAATAATATGTGTGCAAACCCTCAGAGTAATTGGTTAAATATCATGGCAGTGAAAGCTTCATACATCTCACATACTTTGAAGTGATTTCCCTGGTGAAAACCAAGAAAAAACGGGGGGTTGTCTATCTCCCCCCGGAAAAAACCAAAACAGAAACTAATTTGTCTTTCTGAGTTTTGGGGTAGATCCTTTAAACTGGCCAAATTTCATTGAAATAGGTGAGATGGTATGTAGCACGACTGCCTAGTGCTCACTCTTAAGCTTTTTTCCTGTTCCTGGCTAGTGATACATCTCTTTAAGCAAAATGAGGTGAAAATATCCACCAAAAGATGGCAGACTAGCCTGCAGTTTTATTTTTCCGGTTAAGCTCTAACTAACAGCTCTGAAAGCCACGCAATATTTTCAGCACGATTAAGTTTCATTTTTCTCGATCCTCGTGTCGTTGTACTAATTTTACTTTCAAACAAAATTTAAGGTCATGATCAATATTTACAGTAAACTTGCAATATGTGGTAGCTCTACTCTAAGCATGAAATATTTCATTGTAGAATAGTGCTAATGTTCATATTCAGTGTTTTCAAACCTGGAGAGCCGTATTGTTCGCGATTTTGATCTGTCTTGCCTTGAGGAACCTCCATAGCTAGAAAAGAACACAAAGGAAAATATCATTTGTCTTCCTCAAGCGCTTCAGCGATCAGTTCATTTTCCAAACTTATCGGTTGAAGCTCAAGTTAAACGAGACTCAATACAAAAGAAAAAAAATCGGTGGTTTCTTTACACACCTTAATCTCTTATAAGCTTCATTCCGTGAATAAAATATAAAGACAAGAAACCTTCGGAAATATTACAACCACTTGATCAATTACACGGCTTTCTTCTTTGAGTTCACGACTCTCTTAGTTTGTTCGAATGTTTATCCAACATCCCGGACCATTAAGTTATATTCAGATTCTATTAACCTTGGTCTTGCTTCACTTTTGCTATTTAACAGAATCACATACGACTGTATACACGATGATAGTTGTACTGAAGCAGGTTATTTGAGGCATATTTACAACTCGGGGCATTACAAACAACGACTGTTATCAAAACATCTTCTAAATCGCTTCACCTAGGCTTACCTGGAACACAGAGGTTAGGATTCAACCAATCTGTTACTCAAATCTCGTGGGAAGATTCACCTACAGCTAAAGTTCCTTTCCTTCGGCAGAGGTGTGAAACTAAATGATTTATAGATAACTGCAGAGCACTTTTACAAACGAGAAATTTGACGAGACGAGAGGCGGGAGGTCGATTAATCGTCTCGCTTGGTTCCTGAAATTTGAGTATGTAATCGTGACATTCGCACAATTAAAATAATCGCATGACCTTGACAACGGAAATCAAATTTCATAACTGTCACGCGACCACTTGTCGAGGTCTTTGCCTTACTTTGTGGTTACGTTCCTTGGACCCCTATATTTATTCAGTGGGTAAATTTGATTCCTGTGTTTATCTTGGTTAGATCGTTGTCATTTTCATGATTGTCCGAAGGTAAGTTAAACCGACAAATTTTCCCAAAATAAGAAACCTGTTTGCGACTCTGAGTCAGTGGATTAGAGACAAGCGAAGAACCGGGCGAGTTAAAGTTCCTGATCCCAAGAGCATAAAGAAAATTAAGGCCAGCATCAGCCCTGCCCCCCTCCCCACCATACAAAAAATAAATGGCGCATTTTGGGTAATTCCGCCCTTTTCTTGTTTTAAGTTCTTCGCTGAATGCCTGACTGAGCCCACAGGCAGCCCAGGCACGCACAGTTAGCCTTCATAACTATGCAAATATGATTATTACTTTAGCCGACGAGCGAAATACGAGGATTTGTCTGAGAATAAACTGTTGCATACTTATCCCAGAAATTTGAAATACTTTTGAACAAAGAACTTTACTTGCCTCTATATTGTTTACTCGTTTGAATTTTGAGAGTTTTTTTAAAGCTGATTTACGGCCGCATAAGTAGTTTTCAGTTCCCTCTCTTGCCTCTCTCAACGGCGAGCTAATCAGCCGCAAAGTAGCATTGAAAATTCGAAAAAAAGCTGTGTTACCTTTTTTTTTTAATAAAAACGGAATCAAACTTTCAAGTTGAGAATGTCACTATTCCAATTCCTGAAGTTCCACAAAACAAATATGCCGAAACCTAACGATTACAAGCTCAGTGATTATGCAACTTCGTAAGAGGTTTAGGGAGAGGTTTTAAACGGAGGGGCCTATAACCGAGGGGGCTTATAAACGGAGGGGCCTATGTCCGAGGGGGCCTATAAACGGAGGGGCCTATATCCGAGAGGACTTGTGAAAGTAATAGACAAAGCGAAAGAAGTTGAGCGCTGATCAAAATACGTTTTGCAATTATTGGATTTTAATTAAGCTTCAAAACGTCAAAATAACTCAAACTCGATTCAATACATTTGAAACAGAATTAAAAAAAAAAAAAACTAGCAACACGAGCAAAACTGTAAGATAACAAAACTGAGGTTTAGACTTCCCCTTTGAAGTTCATCTTTCTCCTAGTATTAAATATTTTTCTTTTGCATTTTATAATTTCTTTTTGTCCAAAGGTAGATTGGCATTTAACCTGAGGAGGGGGGGGGGGGCGGCTCAAATATGGGGGTTGGGGGTTTGTAAGCAGCAGTTAACAGTGTTAATATCTTTGCAGTATTTATATATTAACAGAGTGTTAATATAGAAGCTTGGGCTTTCTGTGGTGTGCAAGGGTATAACTGGATTATTGTACTCCTTTCTGTTACAAATACCAACTGAGGTGAAATGAACCATGAATACTTTTAGTTTATTCGATAATCTTTCCAAAAGCTTGGAAAAGGGAGCCAAAATAGGATATAACAAATCCTTATCAGCATCACACAGTGCAACTGCCATTTTGACATCTCAGGGACAGAAGATGGGGACACTGAGGCAGAAATATTACAACTTGTGGATTTCAGATTACAGTTAGCAAGTGACATAATTAGAATGCACAGGTTCAATAACAAGCCATCAAACTAAGATAAAACTTGACTTTTTTATGATCATATGCCCAGTATTCTTTTTAATGACTGGTCTTTCTGTGCTTCATGGGTTGAAGTGCCCAGCATTTTAGTTTCTATTTCAGTTTTCAAATATAATCTCATTATTTAAATGAAATGTACACAGGACACAACATACTCAGTATGCCATGTAAGTATCATATATTTTGTATTAGCAGTAATCTTTTAAGTTTCCACAAGCTCATCAATCTCCTCACTACATTTTTCATCCCAGACAAAAAGTGAGTGGGTCTCCTGTAGCATTGTTTGTCTCTGAACTTTGCTGCAACAGGTGTAGTTGTCTCTTTTCAAGTTTCTACAATTAAATTTTCTTTGCCTGCAACAAAAATACATCATCAAACAAGAGGGAAACTTCAGAGAGATAAAAAAATTAAATACATGACAAATTTTTTATTGATAAGAATCCCTATTTTACTTACAACTTGTCCCAGAGGAAAAAAAAGGCCAGGCACACCAGGGTTTCTACTGTTTAAACATTAACTTTCCCTGAACCTTTAACCTCAAATAGTGACAAGCAACCATTTTCTCCTTGCAATATTATCCCTAAATTATCATTTTTATCGTGAGACTGAATAGAGGACATGATCACTAAAAAAAAAGGTCTTAATTGTTGAACAAATTCCTCTTGTCAGAACATTAGGAAATGCATAGATTCATCACCTCGTTTGGTTCCTAGAATTTGAGTATGTAATCGTGACATTCGCACAATTAAAATAATCACATGACCTTGACAACAGAAATGAAATTTCATAACTGTCACGCGACCACTTGTCAAGGTCTTTGCCTTACTTTGTGGTTACGTTCCTCGGACCCCTATATTCAGTGGGTAAATTTGATTCCTGTGTTATCTTGGTTAGATCGTTGTCATTTTCATGATTGTCCGAAGGTAAGTTAAACCGACAAATTTTCCCAAAATAAGAAACCTGTTATCATTTTTATCGTGAGACTGAATAGAGGACATGATCACTAACAAAAAAAGGTCTTGATTGTTGAACAAATTCCTCTGGAGAATGGAGAATATGCATATGTATCAATGTTAGAATGTAAAGGGTTAAAACAGACAATACCAAATGCATGTGTATGTATGAAGGATTCTATAATATCATTGTGCTTTTATGATTTCCTTAGCTGACAGTGTGTTCTTGCAGGAATTGGCACATGCGAGCACAGGGTGCAGATAAAATGTGTCTAACAGCGTAACAGTTACATGAGCATCATCTTCCAAATATCATGAAATTTGTTTCTTTTTTTCTATTGTTAAATTCTATGAATCTAATTTAATCTTACATGTATTTGTAAGGGAAATCCCATGAGCTTCCCCGAACAACCTGCTTCAGTATAACTATCATCGTGTATAAAGTCGTATGTGATTCGGATAAATACCAAAAGTACATTTCTTAATTCAAAGGCATGAGTGATGTTTAGATAGCATTGGTAATTGCACAAGCCACTGCAGAGCTTTTTGGAAACCTTTTGTAAAAAATTATGAGAAACCATAAATTTTTAAATGCAACAGCTGTTTATGCATTTTTATGTATGATATGTTCTAAACAAAATCTTTTAAAAATACTGCTCTTTGTACATTCCTGGTGCACATTTCTCAAAACATTTTCCACTAGTTGGAAAATTCCTTAAGATAATTACAGGGCATGAAATTTTGCCTAATACAGGCACCAATACAACCAAATTTTTTACTTTGGCGACCAAATCCTGAAAATTAGTCACCAAATTGGCGACTGATAAATCCGCGGCAAACTTCCTCGTTTAGTTTGTTTCCAAAATGCAGCACATGCATCTCAATCGATAACTAGACGCCATCTTGGATTTAGGTGAGCTTGAACATTGCATATCATACATTCTAGTGTCCCCTTTGTAGCACGTTAAAGATCTTTTCCCTAACTTATTTTCTAGAATGATGACAGCGTAAAAAAAAGGTTTTGATTGTCTTTGAAAATGGTGACCAACTTTTTTTGAATTGGCTACCACTTTGAAGAATTTAGGAACCAAGTGGCTATCAGAAAAAAAAATTTATTTCACACCCTAAATTATATTGTTTGATTTGATCATTCTTAGAAGGCAGAAGGTGATGGACACATCAAATTGTAATTTTTTTTCTAACTACGAAAAAGTTTAGTGTTGTTAAGTTATCCCTAGAAGCTTTAATTTCAAGCCAGTGTGTAGTATGGAAAACCTGTAACTTCAGTTACAGGTTATATCAAGTACCTTAGTAACTTATTTTTCAATTCATTTACACTAGACCAATCAGGAATGAAACATATTTTGTTTCAGTATATAATAATTATCATTAGATTACTTTAAAGGTAGTATTTGAATTTAAGTAGACAAAGCATTAAACAGTCCTATGTCTGAGTGACTTGCTGTAGTCCATCTCTTATCTCAAGTCACTAATTTTTGCTGATGACAGTAAAATAAATTGGGGAGAAATTAACAGAAAAGGACACCAACAATTTGACAATGAAATGTTAAACCCCATCCCTCTCTCACTGTAGGACAGTACCCACTGCATGATAAAAGTATAAACCTGATTAAAGCTGACTAATTTGAGAGTATATATTAGAGTTTGAGAGAACATGTTTAAGTATGTAAGTACTCAAAATTACTTTCAAATTGTTTAAAATCATGATATCATACCTCCCAACTCAAAAACCACTTTTTATTTGACCCTTAAATTTTTCCCTTTGTTCTCAGCTCAAAGAACATTTGAGAGTCTTAGGAAAAGAAAATTAACTTTTTCCCTTGAAGCGAGTCATTAACGAAGTTTGAAGTAAAACAAACTCTGGAAAAGTATGGCAAAGAATGCATTAAACTCAAAAAACCAAGGCTTCCTTTTTATATCACCCCACTCTTTGTTGAGAACTTAGCCCTATTCACTGGGGTTTGCTGAACTACACTTAACCCTTTAACTCCCAGAAGTGGTTAGCATGAAACTTCTCCCTAAAATATCCATACATATATCTAGCAAACAGGTGATTAGTTTTTAAATTTCTCAGGTAAAAGTCACTTTCTTGATCTAACACCAAATTCTTGTACCTAATTTGCAAGGACATGTGTAGCAGCTAGAGGGGAGAATTAACATTAAGATCTTGGGGGTTAAAGGGTTAAGAAACAATTAGTAAAGCTGTTTGTCTAACTATTTAATCACTTGGCTCACTTTTGTAGTAAATCACTCAAAACAACAGATGTGCAAGAGCTACTTTTATCACATGGAAAAGAACACTTGATTTATTATGGGTTTTATGCTAGTAAATTAGTTAATGTAACTGGTTGTTGCCAGGTGATAATCAGAATAAAAGTCAATGAATTCCTGTAATTAAATTGTGCTTTATCTCTTGATGGCTAAAAATATTCTAAACATCTGTCACCAAGTACAAGATATACTACTGTCAAGCAACATGAAGTCTCCGTCATCCCTGAGAGGACACTTTTGTGCCCCCCTTCAACTATCTTGTTATGATAATAATTGAGTTTGTGGTTTTAAATCTAACATGGTATCAAAGCTAATCAAACACAGAAAGAAAAGAGCACCTGATCATTTGACCAGGAAACTTACTGCTTGTCTCACAGGTGTTTGGTAATTTAACAACTTAAACTTCAGAACGTCCCACTAAAGTAGGTAAAAGGCGCCAATTGACATACGAAGAAAGTCGATCGACTTCCTACCCTCTGGACGAAAATTTCGCCTCTTGCCCCCCATCCCCTCTGGAATTTCCTGGGACTTTGACCCCCCCACCCCTCTGGAATTTCCAATTCCCTCCGTGGTGGGGGTATGGATATTTTCTGGAAACACACATTATGATGGAATTTATTGATCATGAATAATTTTTTATAAAAGTAAGGTAGCTGAGGTATTGTAAGTGTAATGTGTGGTTTTGTAATTAAGATTTTAAAATATGAAAAAAGAAGGAAAAAAAAACCAGAGAGAAAGAAAGAAACCAACTTTGGCCCCTGCAAAATACAAGACACCAAATTGCCATTTTTGTCTTTGATTGGTTGATTACAGTGCTAGTATTTTAGCCAATCATAGACCGAGGTCATGGAAAAGCTTAGAAATATTAGATTGTTTTGAGGCTCAATCAAAGTTATAAATAGCACTGTGTATGACAAGTAAAAAGATCATTATAGTGTTCAAATCTGTCCCAAATTGTCTCCTCTTAGCCAACTAACTGACATCTTGATCCTTTTACTTCCGAGATCTGAGAGTTGACTCACTCAACTGAAAACCTGACACAGTTTGTTTTTAATATTTCAGAGAATATGCTTGAGATTGTTTTAATGCTCAACCAAAATTTTTCAAGTTGTTTTAGATATTTTATTTCCTTAACGGTTTTTGTTTAGATTTTTTCAGGCCCTTCTTTATGGATGCTGTCAATGTTCCAAAAAGACAACATGAAACATGCCTGTGATAAGGAGTTTCAAGCTCTTAAAGCCTGTAAAAGACATATTAAGCAGTAAGTTTCCTGGTAGACTGACCAGGCTCTCTTTTCTTTCTATGTTTAATTAGCTTTGATACCATGGTAGATTTCAAACCACAAACTCAAGTGTTATCATAACAAGATAGTCAAAGGGGGCCACAAAGGTGTCCTGTCAGGGATGGCAGAGACTTCATGTTGCTTGACAGTAGTATATCTTCAACTCGGTGACAGATGTATAGAATAATTCTTGTTATCAAAAGACAAAGCACAATTTAATTACAGGAATTGATTGACTTCTGTTCTGATTATCACCTAGCAACAACCAATTATATCTAATTTACTAGCATAAAATCCATAATAAATCAAGCATTCTTTTCCATGTGATAAAAGTAGCTCTTGCACATCTGTTGTACTGAGTGAATACTACAGCAAAAGTGAGCCAAGTGATTAAATACTTAGACAAACAACTCTACTGATTGTTTCTTAAGTGTAGTTTAGTAAAGCCGAGTGAACAGGGTTAAGTTCTGAACAGAGAGTGGGGTGACCTGTTCAGAGTTTGTTTCAGTTCAAACTTTGTTGATGAACTTGAACATATTAGGTACTTATGACTGGCTTCGAGGGAAACAGTAAGTTTTCTTTTCCCAAGACTCTCAAATGTTCCTTGAACTGAAGTCAAAGGGAAAAATTAGGGTCAAATAAAAGATGTTTTTGAGTTGGGAGGTATAACATCATGATATTAAACAACTGCAAAGAATTTTGAGTACTTACATACTTAAACATGTACTCTCAAGCTAACTCCTATACTCTCAAATTTGTCAGCTTTAATCAGAATTAATCAGGTTCATACTTTTATCATGTAGTGGGTACTGTCCTACAGTGAGAGAGGGATGGGGTTTAACTTTTCATTGTCAAATTGTTGTTGTCCTTTTTTATTATTTTCTCCCCAATTTTAATTAACAGTCATTTGCAAAAATTAAGGACTCAAGATAAATAAGAGACTACAGCAAGTCACCTAGACATAGGACTGTTGTGCTTTCTTTACTTAAATTCAAATATAACCTTTAAAATAATCTAATGATAATCATTATATACTGAAACAAAATGTTTCATTCCTGATTGGTCTATTGTGAATTATTTTGAAAAGTAACTTGTTAAGTCAGTTATTAAGTTACAGGTTTTCCATACTACACACTGGCTTGAAATTAAAGCTTTTTTTATGATAACTAAACAATGCTAGACATTTTCATAGTTTAAAAAAAAGAACATTTAAATTTGATGTGTTCATAAATTTGATGTGATTATTCTAATGAATGATCCCATCAAACAATATAATTATCTTAAGGCATTTTCCAACTGGTTAAAAATGTTTTCAGAAATGTGCACCAGAAATGAACAAATAGCAGTATTTGTAAGAGATTTTGTTTAGAACATATCTTACATAAAAAATGCATAAACAGCTCTTGCATGTCATAATTTATGGTTACTCATTATTTGTTAGGAAAGGTTTCCAAAAGGCACTGCCATGGCTTGTGCAGTTACCAAAGCTTTCTAAACATCACTCATGACTTTGAGTTAAGAAATGTACTTGAGCTCATGGGATTCTCCTTACAAACACATGTGAGATTAAATTAGATTCAAGGAATTGAGCAACAGAAAAAAAGAAATGAAATTCATCATGCTTGGAAGATGATGCTCATGTAACTGTTATGCTGTTATACACATTTCCCATCTGTGCCCTGTGCTCACATGTGTAAATTCTTGCAAGAACACACCATCAGCCAAGGAAATCGTAGAAGCACAATGATATTATAGAATCTGTAATAAACATGTATACACATGCATTCTCTATTGTCTATTGTAACCTTTTACACTCTAACATCAAACTGAATATAAATGTATATTCTCCATTCTTTTCTCTACACATCTCTTAATGTTCTGACAAGGAGAATTTGTTCAGCAATCAAGACCTTGTTTGTTAGCAATAATTTCCTCTATTCTAATGACCTTGGTGTTTAATTTAGTGATAATAATGCAAGGAGAAATCAGTTGCTTGTCACCATTTGGGGTGTAAGGCTTAGAGAAAGTTAATCTCCTAACAAATATCCAACAACTACAATTATTTGCTTGTGGGCAATTGGTCTAAGCCCATCACATGACAGAATATCCCCTAGCTAAAACTGAGGAATATGCAAGAATATTTTTTTTTTTTTTTTTTTTTTTTTTAATGGCATCCTCGTCTCGGAGAGGCGATGGTCAGCGCATCAGTGTTGGTGGGCTCTTGAGTGGCTCAAAAGCCCGATTCTTGAGTGGCAATCTTTGTTGCAGCTGGAACAGATGTAATTGGTGGCCTCTTGATCTGATCTTTGACGTTTCTTTCTCGTCCCCCTCTTGATAGTCGCCTCGGCCCTGGCCTTCATCTCAGCCCTGTGAGCCCCGTCCTTCACACCCCGACGCCAGGCTTCCCGGTCTGTCGCAAGGATCTCCCAGGTGTTGGGGATGATTTCAGTGAGTTGCAGGTCACGCTTGCAAACGTCCTTGAAGCGAAGGAGTGGTCGGCCCGTGCGCCGGACGCCCTCTCGCAGTACCCCATAAAGGATTTGTCTTGGCAAGCGACCGGGGTCCATACGGTGTACATGGCCAAGCCACCGTAAGCGTCTTTGGATGAGTAGTGTAGAGATGCTAGGCATGTCGGCTCGCCCAAGGACCTCGGTGTTGGGGACTCTGTCCTGCCATTTGATCAGGAGAAGACGCCGAAGGCAGCGGAGGTGGAACCCGTTGAGCCGCTTCTCTTGTCTGGCGTATGTGGGCCATGACTCGCTACCATAGAGGAGTGTGGAAAGGACACAAGATTGGTAGACTTGCAGTTTGGTCCTCACGCTCAGCAGGTCATTGTTCCACACTCTTTTGTTGAGTTTGGCCATTACTCCCGCTGCCTTGGCAATCCTTGAGCTGATCTCGCGCGTCTAGTGATGCCTTGTTTGATACTGTGGACCCTAGGTAAGTAACAGAGTCCACCACCTCCAGTTCAGTATTGTCGATTGTAATGACGGGAGGTGTCAGTGCATCTTGGGCAAGGATGTTCGTCTTCTTTAGGCTGATGGTAAGGCCGAACTCTTTGCAGGCGTGAGACAGCTTATCGACTAAGCGTTGGAGGCCTGCCTCGCTGTGAGATGCCAGGGCAGCATCATCTGCGAACAGCAGCTCGCGGATGAGCACCTCAAAGGTCTTCGTTTTGGCGCGGAGCCTGGCAATGTTGAAGAGCTTGCCGTCTGCCCTTGTCCGAATGTATACACCGTCCGAGGAATCGGCAAAGGCATACTGGAGTAACATCGAGAAGAAAATCCCGAACAGAGTTGGTGCCAGAACACAGCCCTGTTTTACTCCACTTCTGACTGGGAAAGCATCCGAGGTGGCTCCATCAAAGCAGACGGTGCTCTGCATGTCCTCGTGGAAGGCGGCGATGATGGCAAGGAGTTTCGGTGGGCAGCCGATCTTCTGAAGGATCTGGAAGAGCCCGCTTCGACTTACCAGGTCAAAGGCTTTGGTCAGGTCCACGAAAGCGAGGAACAATGGTTGCTGCTGCTCACGACACTTCTCCTGTAGCTGGCGGAGGGAGAAGATCATGTCCACTGTGGACCTGGCGGCTCTGAACCCACATTGGGATTCTGGGTAAACTCGTGAAGCAAGACTCTGTAGACGACTTAGAGTGACACGCGCAAAGACTTTGCCTACAGTGCTGAGAAGCGAGATGCCGCGATAGTTATTACAATCGCTTCGGTCACCCTTGTTTTTGTAGATGGTGACTATACTTGCATCTCTCATGTCTTGTGGGATGTGCCCTTCTACCCAGCATTGGCAGAGGAGCTCGTGAAGCGGCTGGAGGATGAAAGGCTTGCCCTGCTTTAGGACTTCTGATGGTATGCTGTCTTTCCCTGGCGCCTTGCCGCAGGCAAGGTTGTCGAGGGCTTTGCTGAGCTCCTCCAGTGTGGGCATCTCGTCAAGCTCCTCCATGACTGGTAATCTGGGCAAGGCATCAAGGGCAGCGTCAGTCACGATGTTCTGGGTCGAGTAGAGCTCGAGATAGTGCTCGACCCAACGCTGCAGCTGCTTGCTCTGGTCGGTGATGACTTCACCAGACTTTGCTTTGAGCGGTGCTGTCTTGATGCTCGTAGGGCCAGTGGCTGTCTTGATCCCCTCATACATCCCTCTAATGTGACCACAGTCGGCAGCTGTCTGGATCTTGGCGCACAGGGTCTGCCAGTACTTGTTGGCACAGCGGCGGGCGGTCTGCTGGGCCTTGCTCTTAGCTGCTCTCAGAGCGTCGCGTGTGCTGTGGCAAGGGTTATGCTTGTAAGCCAGGAGGGCTATCCTTTTGGCTTCCATGACTGGCTGCATTTCTTTCCAGTGCGCCTCGAACCAGTCAGCATTCTTGTGTGCTTTTCTTCCGAACGCAAACATGGCCGAGTCGTAAATAGCATCCCGGAGGTGACACCATTTGGCATCCGCGACATCGGTTGTAGGCTGGTTGGCAAGTTTTTCCTGAAGGGTCTCGACGAAGCTCTGAGCCTTGGCTGGGTCGGCAGTAGCGCAGGTGTTGATGCGGGGGCGACCCTTTGTCTTGGCGTGGTGGATCTTACAAGGCTTCAGCCTGATCTTGCTGCCAACAAGGGAGTGATCTGTGTCACAGTCTGCGCTGTGGTAGCTTCGCGTGTGGAGGACGCTGCTGAGGTCAGCTCTCCTGGTAATGACAAGGTCAAGCTGGTGCCAGTGGCGTGACCGGGGGTGTCTCCAAGAAACTTTGTGCAGCTCCTTGCACTTGAAGTAGGTGTTGGTGATGCAGAGGCCACGATTGCAGCAGAGTTCCAACAGTCTCTGCCCATTCTCATTTAACTTGCCAACACCGAAATGGCCGAGACAGGCGGGCCATGCTTGCCAGTCGGAACCAGTGCGTGCGTTGAAGTCACCTAGCAGGTATACGCTTTCGGAGCGGGGTATTTGGGACACTGTTTCCTCCAGGTCTTCGTAAAACTGATCTTTGGCTTCTATGCTGGATGTGAGGGTCGGGGCGTAAACAGACAGGAAGTTGACAAACCCTGTGGGTGTCTTCATGCGGAGGACTAGGATTCTTTCGCTGCCTCCAATCGTCGTTTCTGTGGTGGCGAGCAGCGAGTTCCTCACAGCAAAACCTACTCCATGCAGCCTCGGCTTGTCCTGGGACAAGCCTCGCCAAAAGAAGGTGTAGTCATATTCCCTAAGAGAGCCGCTGTCGGCCAGCCGAGTCTCCTGGAGACAGGCAACGTCGATGTTAAGCCGTGTCAGTTCCTTGCTGATGATGGCGGTCTTGCGGGAGTCGTCTATCTGTTGAAGATCAGCAGAGAGACCAGGGCACATAGTTCGAACGTTCCAGCTTGCGATGCGAAGAGCTGGAGTCTTCGTTAATGTTTTCTTTTGCCTGGTGCAAAGTTGTGACTCGCTTGTCGGGAAGGTCCCCTAAGCCCCACGCACCCAGTAGAGCAGGCGAGCCATGGCGGGCAGCACCTTACTGGCTGGGGGCTGCCCAGCTTGAGGCGGGCGGTAGCTGCCCAGTGAAGCTACGAGGGCTTCTCCCACCGTCGGATGATACCCCTGGCGCTCCAACCTACGCCAATCGGTCAGGAGCTTAGAACCGGTGAACTGCCTCATCCCGTGTTGTGCCGGAATCTTGCAAAGAACCGCTGGAGTGACCTCTCCAGTTTGCGCTGAAAGCCTGGGCGGGTTAGAATGGAGACGCTGGGTTGCCCACACTTCAGTGTCCCCCTCTCGGTTCCGCTGGCTGAGTCCAAGGGAAAGGGTGAACCTTTACAATTTGGAGCCAGCTTCACTGCAGGAGCTGCCGGAAGGTAGTGCTGTGCATCTGCCTTTCGCCTTAGGGGCTCCACTCCGGATTTAACCTCGAGGTTTACTCCTGAAGCTTTTCCTGCTATCAGGTATAGCCACAAAGCAGTGGAGGTTTGAAATCAGGGTTTTCCCTCCCCTAGATGGGTTGCCTTCACCGCGGCTAAAGAGCCCCATCTACCCTGAAGTAGTAGTGATGCAGTGTGAACATCACACTGCATCACCTCGAATATACCTCGAATGATACTACCCAATTTTCAAACCTTACATCTAAAATGGAAAACTCTGTGTTTAAGATTTGAATCAAGATGAAGAGCTTTGCTATAGAAGGAAAATGTTTCTTTTGTTCACAAAATCATTTCAGAGAACACTGTCACACCATAAACAGTAGTCTGTAAATAAACATTTTTCTTGTCTGTTGAAAAATATTTGAAGGATAATAAACATAAAAGAGGGAAGCTGTAATATAATTTATAAAATAAACCTCTCAGGCATAAGCATTCTTTTCTCCAACAAAGGCATGGGTCGTCAAAGGCAACCAATTGGGTTGTCATCCATCATATACTGAGCCAACAAAAATCAGAATTGCAGACAACCAAAATTAGACAGCTCTTCAGGACAGATTTATTGGGTAATATCTCATCATCAGTATATGTCAAGAAGTAGGTATGCAGGTGAAGGGGAAAATTATAGCAGGGAACTGCAAGATGTTGGAGACTTGCTCAGCAAATGCTGATGAGCTGAACAAAACAACAGCATCATTGGTTCAAAAAAGATAAATGAAAGAGAAAAAAAGATGCAAATTTGGTGGTTTGTGGGAATCACAGTCCCAGAGGTGCTCATGATGGCCAAATATACTTTTAACAGTCCAAACAAAAACACGCTCTTTAATATACTTCCAAACAAAGTTATAAAAAACTGAATAATCGAAGCAAGGTGAACAATTGAAGCAGTTGCTAAAATAAATTACAAATAATAACTTACTTTAGATATAGAAAACAAAATAAAGGAGAACAAAAGACACTAACAAATGTTGTACTTAAGATCCAGGGAGAAACAGCTGGTTAAAGACAATAGAGAACGATTTAAAACGAATGAGAAAAATGATAAATAAATCAGAATGAATAAAATTTACAGGAAAGAACTTATATGAATGGTACAAAATAAGTAAATTAAGCAAAAAAAAGAAACAGACAAACAAACAAACTGACCATATAGCTTTCTTCACCCTTTTACTTCCAAGATCTGATTGTTAGTTCTCCTCTCTTACAAAATTCTGCAAAGCCTAAAATATAGGAAACTTAGGAAAGAAAAAATTAATCTTATGAGTGGCTAAATTTTTTTAATTAAAAAAAATATATGAAAGTAACAGACTTGAAAACAAAATAGTTTTATAAAAATGCAATGGAAAGAAAAAACTATATAAATTTAAAATAAATTATGTCAATGTGATTTTTGGCAGCAAGAAAGCACTTCATTCATTTCTTTAAAATTTCCTTCTTTCTTTTAATTAAGTCACATAAGGGGGCAAAATTTTAGAAGAAGACACGTATTAAACAGTTAAGTTACTCTCTGTAATCCTAAAGTGCAGTGGCCAGATCACTCACCTCCGTTCTCAAACTCTTACGATTTCGCTACGATCTGCCCCAGTCGAAGAAACTTTAAACCTTTTTGGTGCCCTAAGTGTCTTAAAATGGCTTATGTTGGTCAGCTAAAGCTTCTCCTGCAGCCACAACAAGGGTTGTTTTATCAATTGCCCACGTCTGTTCGATCTCTTCGAAAGCCGACCTTCTAATTGAAGGCTATTTGAAGTCATAAAAGTGTGAATCCACGCTGCCAAACGACTTCCAAAAGTCAAAAAAAATTTTTTTTTTCTTATGGGTCTTATTCCCAGTAGAGACATTGACTCAAAAACTAAAATTATAAGATCTGAAAACATATCAAAGAACTCTTCGATCGCCATTTTGTAAAAACATAGTAACCTAGCCTGTTATGGACAATACCGCTACAGGGCAGCTACTGAAGGCTCAAAGATTGACATAGATTGCAGCATTGGCGCGAAAATAATTTGACTTGAAAAACAAAATAGTAAGCTTCTAACTTGGACAAGATTTTAACAGCTTCTCAAGCAATATCTCGGAAAGAAAATAATAAAGAAGTTATCAGCGCTGCAAAATGTCTGATACACCTCCATTTGATTCATTTTAAAATGGAAGTTGGGGATTGAAAGTCCTTCTTTAGCCTATGCTGCCAAGACAGTGACAAGGAATATCATCTTAGCTGTGGACGTACCCTACCCTTTGCTGAAATTGTGGCATGATTTTATCAAGACACAGAAAAATGATAGAAATCACACCTATGGCAATGGCTTTGTAAAAGGTAATTTCTGACATCTTTTAATATTTGATTTTAGTGGGATGCGCAGACGCAGTAAGGTGAAACGCAGCTCGTGTTGCGTCCGCGACAACAGCCGCTGACTGACCTCGATTTCTAGCCATGTTTAAGCCTGTCTCAGTATTGGCCATCTGGGGCAAACTCCGACCTTTTCTTCTATTTCTGGAAATAACGCATCCTTGCTGCAAGCATCTTTGCAACGATCTCAATCATTTTCAATCTATTATCTTTGTACTTAATTCGGCTTCTCGGAGCCATTGTCTTTATACCATACACGTTGTATTCGCAAAAAACCGACATTTGAAAACAACGACTTGAACGCTAGAGGCGACTTCAGTGTTAACCCGGCTACGTTTTATCATTCCTTAGGGATTTTAGTTCTAGTAGCCCAATTAAATTTTTGTGCACAGCCTGTGAATCAAATCTATGAAGTAAAATATTGTATCCTTCCTCGTACTAGTTTATAAGAATGAGTTTGCTAGTACCTGTATGGCTTTACACAGTGATGTTTTCCAGGCTCAAAAATAATCACTTTCCTAATTAACATTTCCCTTAAATCTAATGGCTTGCTCGCCCTGACAGCCCAGCCTCATGAACTAGTCCGCAACAGGTGTGAGAAGCAAATGAGTGACAGAAATAAGCGACCCTGTTCCCTTACACACCCTTCTCAATGCCGTTCGCTTAGTTTAAATGTGGCATTTAAAACATTTTGTATATACTACACATTTTTCTATTTAGCCAGGGTACCTGCATAATTATTTGATAATGGTGTTCATAAGAAAATGGTTGGGTTGAATTATGTCATAATGTTTTGCCAGCACTAATGAAAAAATGTTAAAAAAAAATTGTGCATTCAAGTTGGTCAATTTTAACAAATACTCAAGCCTTTTAAAACCTCTTATGTTAAAATTTTGTCAGAGTGAACCAGTGATGTTCTTAGTTGATGGTCAAATGAATACTTTTTCAGATCAATAAAATGTATTGTTGTTTTTCATGGTAACCGTGATGTTGCCACAACTCCAGTTTCCAGGATAGAATTTCATAGAGGCTACCATATCAGAATCTCTTTCATGGGTCAATAACAACATCGACTCAACTTTAAAACTAAATATAAAACTTGATTGATCTTTGGATTAGTTTCTGTTATGCACAAAGATATTCTAGCTCTAGCCTGTCTTCATTGAAATCTAACTTTCGCAGCGTAAGAACCAGATGGTAGACAAATTTAGAATTTCAGTGGCTAGGGTTGCCAGGATAGAGGATAGTTGGTTTAAAGACATGTACATTGATATGCAATTACAGCATCGGTCTTTCCAGCCAGAGCAGTTGAAAGAAGAGAATTTAAACATCGACTCGAGTTGAAATGTAACTTTTCTTTCTAATTTTCTACGCTTATCAGAGGAGTTTGACAGTTTAGAAAAACCTTTGAAGTAAACAGTCATAAATGGCGACATCAGGATAAGGTATAAGAGATGCTAAGTACGATTCTGGCACATTGTTTCAGTGACTACTGATCCCGCGTGTAAACCCTTTAATGGACCGGTGATATCTAGATCTTAACTCGAAGTCGTTTAACGTCGTTTCATTCTGTCTAAACCAAAATTAACAAACACGGGCAATAAAATATCATTTCAACCGATGCAGACATCTAGGGAAGAAAACATTCTATATTCTTGACAATCCGTTCAAACAACAAGGAACGTCAACGACAGTCTTCAGCTGCTTGAAAATACCGCTGACTAGCACGCATGTTGATATGTTGATCACTTTGCAAGTTGTGAGAATATCTTCCTTCCGTTCCACATCTGGTTAACTCTTCGAGAGCCAGTGCATAGGAATTTTAGAAGTTGAAGGGCTGGAAAATAAACTGACTGGAACTCCGCTTTCAGGGTTGGCTATATAAATCTATATTATATTCGACGGGGACCACTCGTCGAAGCAGGGGTGAACTCGTTGTTGAACTTTCAATGAGGCGAAACCTCTATAAACCACAAAGAATCATGGGAGTTAAGCCTGAGAAAGAGACATTTTGTATTTGATTTTTGCTGAACTTTCACACTTTTTAAGAACAAAAAGGTAGCTCAGCATCTACAAATTTTATAATCTAAGGCCGTTACACGTTTTATACTTATCCACCACACTGAGACAAGGGGAATCTCACTCTATACAAAATTACGCTGTTAATTCAAGCTAACCACAGACGATTAATTAAACTCAAATAGTGTCTAGCATCTAATTTTTCCTTACAGTGTCAACCTAAATCAAAAATTAAGAACACGAGAATATAGTAACTGATCACTAACTTAAGAAGCTCTTAACTGTTAAACCAATTCTCTTTGTCTGTTCCTTAGGAAATGTACAGAGAATAATAAGGAGAAAATGCATTCTAATTTCAAGCTGAGGTATTAAATAAGATGCTTGAGGGTGGTAATGTGCGTTATATGTTCTAGAAAAAAGAGCTGAATAACGAAATCTTACGTCACAGCTAGCGGTCAATAACGCGGGCTCAAGCGTTCGAGGTTAAAATTCAGCGAAATTTGCGGACAAAGATAGGGCTAGCACATAAAACAAATGCATTTTGTTTTCGTTGAAGTCATTTTCCTGTCTCCAGTGTTTTTAAGAAGAAATTTAAGTTTTTAAAATATTGAGAGTGTGTACAAGGTTTTTGGAAGTTGTTCTGTAGAAGAAAAGCAGCAAGGAAACAACGCCCTGAAGATATAGCATAGAAAATCGAACGTGCACACAACTCAAAATCTGTTTTCCGCGCCAAAGCCTAGCGCATACGCAAACGTTATTCAGCTCTGTCGTTCTGGACATCTCAGTGAATACCGACCTCGATGTTCTTTAGCCAGCGGTTCTTGAGTGCAAAAATACGATTAAATGTCTATTCTCTGAAGAGAATTTTTCCCATCTTCAAGCGCAAGGGAAATGACGCGCTCACTAAGCGCGAATCCTTCATACAGACGCTCTTTGGCCATGGAGTACTCAATCTCATCGCAACAAAACGTTTCTGCAAGAAGTTTGCATTGCACCTTTTTGTTACACAAGGCATCGTACAAAACTTTATATGTGGCATTTGAGCCTTCCTTTTGTTTCCAAGCCATTAACATTTTAAAAGCCTTATCTTCCAGCTCCCTTTTGGCTGAATCAAAGTTTTCTATTGTAGTTTGGTTGAATCCCAGGCGTCTCCCTAATTTCTCCCATTTTCCTCCAAGTTCCAGAGCCAGATCTTCTAACACGTCATCTGATGGTCCATCAGCCTTAACCAAATCTGAAGATGATAATGAAAGCAGAATGAAAAATTAGAAAAGGGTGCTTCAAGACTTTGGCGAATAGCGAACAGTTTTGGCGAAAGGCGACTTCCCTTTTTGGTATCATTCAATACCGAATCGTTGGCCTTAAAGACTGTCAGGCTTGGCCGAGGAGACATTTGCAGCAGCAGGGGAACCACTTTCCCAACCCATAAAAACAAAGAAACGCTTGGAGAGTTTTCCAGACTCATTATCCATTTCTGACCTCTTCATTCGTGTATGGCCCGACAAACATCTTGAAAATGGAGGTAATTAATAACGTCTTCTAGCCAGTCTCCAGCCGCCAATGTTGGTTAGGTGATAGTTGTTTAAGATACAAGGGTGATTAATTAGTACTGGCGACCAGTTTTAATTCAGTATTTTTTATTCTTTTCACGTTATAACTAAGTGTAAAGGATATCTGATAAATAGAATGCCAGTCCTACTGCATAAACAAATTTACCATACATAAACGTGTAACAGCAATATGCAAACTTGAAAAAAAAATGCAATAAAAAGGAAAATCCTTCGAAATATTTTCAACCTCGGTACTACCTGCAGAGTGGCGTTTCCTCTTCCTCTTCCTAGGAGCTGCAACAGAACTGCATGACGATGATTCTGAATTTGGATGCTTTACAATTGAATGTTTCATCCTTTGGGCGGAAATACCTGCAAAATAATGGGATTCATGACATGGCTAGGTTGAGAACTATTGCAAGTAAGACCCAGCCTTCACAACTTAAAGTGCATTAAGTTTTAATGATTTCTCTTGTACTTAGCAAGGAGCAGCGTTGACAAATTTGGCGAAGGCAGCTTTTATAAATAAACATATTCGATCCTAGATTTTATATGAAAAGCAACAGAAGGGTACATAGGACTTTTCATTGTTAGAGTTACTCCGTTATTTTTTTCGATCTAACCAACGGAATAATTTTCTAGAGAATTACACTTCTTTGGGTCTTTCCCAAGCTGTTTTGCGCTTTACTCGATTCCTGCATCAAACTCCTGACAAGGAAGGACGCACGTACCGTGAAGGTCTGGATCGAGTTTACTGCTACGTTCCAGAGACAATAAGCCATCACTGTTGGGCGTGGGGGAGGCATGCCCCGATTTATTAACATATGTAAGGCAGGATATATTGACTTTGCGTTGAGAACACCTTGCTTTGTCACTAAATGCTACAGTTTCAAACCCATGGAGCTTGCGTATTTTAGAACAATGATGACTGGTCTGGTAAATTGCATTTATTCGAACATCGAAACTAGCAATAAAAACAACAACTGACCACTTCCTTCTTCAAAGTCAGAGATGACAGGAACAGGAACCTAGATGGAGGAGGGAAAATTTGCAATATTACGAGTGCGTATGGAGTGAATAGAAATGAGGAAATAAATAAAATGACTAAATAATGAGAAAAATGACAAATAAGTAAAAAGCAGAGGCATAGATAGTAACTTCAAAAATATAAAAGTAATACACCAAATCAAAAACTAATCACTACTATAGTCTTATGAAATGAATGATAGATATTGTATTATTGATATTAATGAAAACAATAATGATGACAATAAATTTCATTATCATGATCATCATCACCTCAATTATTTCCTACAAATGCAACATCGGGTACAAATACCTTTGGAATTAAAGAAAAGTCTCTATCGGTAGGAAAAGAATTCCATGGAATCACAACACTAACATTCGGATAGTCTGGCAGTGAACAGATAAACTCAGAGGTCTCAGACGTAAGCTTAGGAAAGACAAAAGACTTGAGGCGCCAGACTGCTGCAAATGAGGAAGACCACGTTTTCGAGCAAGTAGTGCTTCCTCAAGAGCGGAATCGAAACTAATTAATTCACAATCAGAGTTCGCTTTCTTTCTCTTTCTCGATCTTTCTCTCGCAAGAACGAAATGACTTTGGGCAAGCGTTATCTTCGCTTCCTTATTTTTGACCGTCGACCGCCCCTTTGGTACAAATTTCTTTCTCTCCCCAGCGTTCTGCTGCCATTGAAATCAAGGGTGGCGGCCATAATTTTCTTCAAGAAAATACCGAGCACTCGCTCGCCAAAATTACGTCTGCTCTGCCGGCTACAAGAGTCATGCCGAAAATGTAACAATTTGTATAAGAATATTAACAACCTCCATAAGGAATAAAAAAATACAGTCAAATTCTCAATAAAAATACCTCACTTTACTTTCATAGTGCATTGTGTTATGGATAATTGTTGTTGCTGCTAGAAATTTCCAGACTGTTGAGTCATGCTGACTTGCATACCGTAGAACTTTCCAGAAAATTTCATCAAGTCACGTATTTATTATCTAATACGACTAAAATAGTTCTTAAGTAAGCTTCTGGAATGTTCCAGAACACTTTGTGAATATATGTGAAGACTCGCTTATGTAGTGGTAGTAGTAGTTGTTGTTGTCGGAGCGACTACTGTTTTGAAAGCTTTGGAGACAGCAGTGAGATTACGTCAGTGGTGAGCTAGGATATAAACTGTGTGAGCTTAATTAAGCTGATTAACGATAAGTAATGTACTGCTTTTGGGAGTCGCTCCTTGCTAAGAACATTACTTACTGTTTAATAAAGTAGTAGAGTTTGTAAGATTGTAGTGTTTTTCTGTCGGCTAGATTAAACCGTATGTTTCAACTAGGCCGTTTTAGCGAGTTATCCATATCTAAGTTTACTTCTCCTTTTTTTATTCCTGAGAACGGTCGTAATTATTCCCATGCAAACTCTTACTTTTTCCGACATGACTCTTATTTCGTAAGATGATCATCCCTGAGATTACTACTGGTATTTAAATAAAACTTCATCAAAGGATCGGAAGGCCGGGTCCTAGTGTGGCCGCTTTATTTTCTTGAGTATTTGTTGATTCTTTTTTTTTTTTTGGCAAAATGAATACAGCAAAGCTTATCCCAGCCATGTTAAATTTCATATCAAGCGTATAGGAAACATTAGCAAGCAATAATGTTTACAGGAAGGGTAAACATATTTATATCAATGGATCACTGCCGCCAAATTAGTGTCTCTGGAAAATATATGGGTGCAGCCACATGTTTTTCACAAGGATACCGCCAGGTACACCCTAAGTTTCATCTCGGAAGACTGCGGCCTCCAAAACGTATGTTTCAGCGGAGTATTATGACTAACATCCAATATTCGGAACAGCTTAAATTTATTTGTGGAAAAACTGCCGGAGTTGCAAGGCAGTTGGGAGATGATAACTGCCAAATATATGTATGTCGAGGAAAGCCTAGACAAAAAGCTACAAGTATAACTCTTTGACTTTACCTTACATCATAATCGTCCTTATACTTCATAAAAATATTGGATATTTCTCTATAAACACACTGTTTGGTTGAGTTCTGATGATTTTGGGTCAAAACAACGAACCTCGTTTGAGCGTAGCGATTTACGACATAAGTACAATTTTACTCATCCATATAATATTTTTAAATGAATGAAAAGGCAGATTTATGCATTTAAACAGCAGTATCGTATATACCTGTACTGGAGATCTTGGAATGATGGGCTCTTGACATATCATTGGGGAATTCTCTCTTTCCCTGCCCTGCAGAAAGCGGATTCCCAGATCACTCGGGTCTTTAATGCTAACGGGCAGACTTCGCTGATGACGTCTGTCACCAAGAAACCTCGCAAAAAAAAGGGAACAAAAGTTTAGATGAATAACAACTTTTTTCTTAGATTTCCGGAAGAGCGAATTTAGCAAATCACTTAAATATGCATCTTTGCTAGCAGCAAAAACACCCGTCAAGTTATTTTGGGTTTCTTCTCGGTCGAACTTAATGAAGGAATCACATACTTAAGGAACCTATTTAACTTTACAGTACTGAAGTTTAAATTTCTCTAAGAGTCTGAGCTTTATTAAAGTAAGAAGTTAGAATGGATAATTTGAATGTGTAACAGACTTGTGATCTTAAGATCGAGGGCCATTGCCGCTTTCTCAACCCTTCTTTTAGTCACTGTTTAGTCACAGGTGAATCTCTAGGTTTTTTGATTAAGAGGAGAAGATTCCAATTATTTGCGCTTACTGTACCATTTCATTATTACTATTGGTCAATGTAGCATGCCTGAGAGGCAGAAGCACAATGTCTTTTCACGTTATTTTACAAATGAGCGGATGATGATGATGGACCGATAAAACGTAACAGGGCTGGTCCTTACTTTAAGACGATGTCCTTTGCATTTCCCGCCCCATGCACTTCAAATCCATTTGAAAGAGAAACATATGTCTCATCACCGCTCGACAGCTGCGAGGTTTCTTCTATACGCAAAGTCACAAAATGTCTTAAGGATATAGATTTATCCACTCCAGATCTTAAATGCTGCGGGAAACAAAACAACTCCAGAAAGTATGTCGAAGGTACTGTATCCTTGCATAAGCAAGCTAAAAACCCAACGCGGCGTTTCATGATTCTCTCGTATAGGAGCGAGGCATATTTCCGTGGAATGCTAGCGGACGTCTTTATCAACCAGGGCCAAAACCTGAAAGAGAATGGCAGAAAACTCTACTCGTCATGAACCAAAAAATACACGTTTTAAGACGCATCTACACTTATTAGAAAGCGTGTTGGCCTCTTGAGAAGAAACTTTTTTTAGTGAGAACTTTTAATTTTAAAGCCAGCTTTAATAACTTAGAGAAGCTCAAGGGATTCACCCAATGTTGAGAAAGGAGAAGGAGGGGGTGGAGGACGAGGGCAGAGGGGGGGATGGTTCTTTTACTCACAAGTAGGTATACCTCACCTTGGTACATATGAGGAGCAGTTGTTGCGATAAAATTGGCGTCAAGCATCTTTGTTTTTCAACTTCCTTAGAATTTTTACTAGATGCTTCCTATTTTTAAGTCACTCGCTAGTGGAATCAAAATATCTCAAAAACCAGGCGTATGATGTACTTTGAGTACATTGATTAATCGATCGATGTTACTTTTCAGTGCTCTTTTGCACTCATTATCACATTCAAACCCACAGCATAAGAACTGACGAAATTTGGAGTTTCATAACAGTTGCAAAGCGGACATCGCGTTTCTAAAACTAATGGTTTACTTCAAGAAATGTAAAAAAAAATGTAAACAGCTGACAAAATGAAAATGCGGTCTACGTCTTTATCTTACCGGCAGAAAGTTTTGACTTGAAACGTCACTATTCCATTTCTTAGGACTACAGGCATATCCATATGATCTGTGATATCAGTCCATTCTTGTGATTTCTCTGTTGACGTGAAATGTAGTATCTTCAACTGACCTGAACGCAGCTCCACTGGCTCTATTTCACCGTCCGTGAGTACCAGCGGGACGCTGATTTTTGCTGGCACTGACAGCTTCACATCGTGTGAGCACGAAATGTGAAGAATCGGACCAACAAACATTCCACCTACATCGTGGTCAATGGTTGGCGCCTCTTGCACCTCAAATTAAGAGCCAGCACAATCACATCAGAAATTTATGTTAACCCAAGGTACTCTTGTTAGCTACCGGTAGTTTCCCAAATAAAATAGGGCCATTAAATAGATTTGATTAAACATTCTTTTCTCAGCTGAAATCTATGCACTCTGAACATACTAACATGTTATTTTTCATAAAATCCGTTATCGACCGTAATTTAGATCAGAGCATTTGAGTTTGTATCAATTTAACACCCTCTTGGCAATAAGTTGTTTTTTTTTTCTCATCGCTAATAAAGTCTTATGAAATAAATGATAGATATTGTATTAATGATATTAATGATAACAATTAAGATGAAAATAAATTTTATTATCATTATCATCATCATCTTAATTATTTCTTACAAATGCAACATCGGGTATAAATACCTTAAGAGTTAAAGAAAAGTCTGTATCGGTAGGCAAAGAACTCCATGGAATTGCAACACTAACATTTGGATAGTCTGGCAGTGAACAGATAAACTCAGAGGTCTCAGACGTAAGCTTAGGAAAGACAAAAGACTTGAGGCGCCAGACTGCTGCAAACGTGGAAAACCACGTTTTTGAGCAAGCAGCTTCAGCGAAAGGGCACGTCCAATTGGGAACGGTTGAATTTACTGTAACATAATAACATTATTAGTAATGCTACAATAGATATTATTGGTTAGGGCTATTACTTCAATCTTTGTCACAGAGCGGGAAGTCTGAGATAAAGATACTGTTAATAACTTTCCTGTAGGTGTAATTCGTTTTAATTATTCCTTAGTCCCTATTAACCGAGCTGGAGGTCTGTATGGGAGAATCTCCATGCTGCCATTCTAATCCATTCCTAGTTTTGCCCGAGAACACACCACTTTGAAACTATAAATGTCGATCTGGAGTTAAGTGCACGAACCACTAAGCCGGCTCCTCATCTCCCTTAAAATGACCCTAACTAGGAATTGAGAAATTAGCAAGAAGTATATGGAATGATACTTGTGTATGGATCTCATCGGTAAAATTTATTATTTCAGTACCTGACGAATGCCAAACGTTTTTTGTCTCCAAATCCTCCCACTCGTTGTATTGGGAGTCAACCAACTGCTTGATAACCACCTCGTATCCTTTGAAGTTAGAGGCACTGTGAAACAAAGCCACATTTATGCTTCCCGAAGCATTTTCCACGAACTCCAGATCAGGTGGGCCATCATGAGACAGTTCAATCACATTGCTTACCAAGAGCTCATTACTACCAATAGGCGGAGAGAGGGCTGCGGGGCTCCATAATGAACATGTTATGGTCAAGGATTTTGCTATCGCTCCGAGGTTAAATGTGATGGATGCACCAGCCTCTGCAAGATTCCAGGTCTCTGACTCGTGTGCAATTTTACTTCTGAAATAAACACAAAATTACATTTATCAAGCCTTTGCTTGAGTGGAAACGCTTATCATGTTCCCTCTTGAATGTAAAGTGAATTTCTCTTTCAAGACGGTTTTGCAGCTCTTCAAACTCGGTCTCATCAACTTCAATGATGGACCATCTTGATGCGGAGCTAGCTGGTTTGTAGTTCCCACTGCGTGCTTACATTTTGATATTATCACCCGGGATATCGGCCACGTCCTTTGTCGAATAAGAACCAGTCGCCGTGCATGTACTGGCATATTTTGGTAACCAAAATTGTTGAGCTAGGGTCACTGTAAACTCGCAAAAGTCGGTAAGTTCTATCGTATTTTACGTGTATTGTAATTTGGCTCGGTTAAGGAGTAATTTCTGTTCGTAGAAAAACTGCCTTATTGCCCGACTGGATGTTTATTGAGTTTGATTACTGGAACATTTCTGGAATTTTCATCGGAATACCTGTAAATAAATGGTTGAGTTTTCGCTCTCGAGTCTTACGCGTATGTGGTTCTGCGAACTGCACAAAATGGTTGTCTGTATCTGGCTCCATTGGTGAAAACTCATGCAAAACACAACATTTTGTTATTTTACGCTCGAGGGTGGACACTCGAAGTCAAATCACGAAGATGCAGTCAACTTCGCTGGGCAAGGCCGAAACGACGTATTTTGTGACCTTTTTCCGGGTGAATATACGGCAGAATCGGGTTTCCTTTTGAATAGTTATTTACCCTCTGCAGTGATGCTAAACTAAAACAATACTACATTTAATGAATAAATTTTGAGCAATCTGAGATGCACTTTTTATAGGTCTATAAGCGTTTAAATAACGCGAGACGGATATTGGGGAAGAAGTTAAAAAGTTTTACTTAACCGGACTAATTGCAACGCTTCCGAATATCACGAATCGTGAGTACTTAACTCAGTGAAGCAATGCTTTTTCTAAATATGTGTAGGTGTACTTTTTCCTGATGAATTGTAGGTTTTGAAAAATTTTAGTGCAATTTGTATCTCAGTTATCTCTTCAAGTAAGAGAATGAATAACATTCTGCTTAAAATTTTATGAACAGCATTCAAAATAGCCATTTTCACTCAATCCCGAAATTCTCAATTGTGTGTGACCGTCATGGTTGATTGTTCTCAGGAAAATTTTTTTCTACTTTTCAACAAATAGAGAAGCCTTGACTGTGCTCTGTTCTGTTGTAAAGCACGCAAGAAGCGGCTAGAGCACGAAAGAAGTGTAGGAGAAACGTCTCGTGTTTCTCCCCACTTCATCACTTACTTCATCCTTCCAAAGAGCAACAGCTCGGTAAAAATGATTTCCTTGTCTGCTGCCAACGACTTCTCCCCGTTGAGGAGGTATATTTCAGACGTCGTAATTTTGTTTACTTAATACGTTAACACGTATGAAAACAGACCGTGCATCCATAAATAAAACTGAAAAGACTTAAAAGAGTTATTTCCTAGCGATTTATGGCTAATTTTGTACTATGTCGAGACCATTAAGCGACGACGACCTCATAATAGACCTTAGGCAAAGAGAGAATATCGGTATATTCTGTAACATGATTTCTTGGTAATTTCGACGAAAACTAACAGTTCCCTCGTATTAACATTATCTAATTCATTTATGATCAAAAATTCGGCGAAAAAGCATCGATCTCTCTCCATATATTTCTTTACAACAACTTGCAATATTTGCCCCGTAGCGATCTCAGAAATCTTTGCGCAAACGCAAGCGACTCATTCATTTCCACTTACTCGCGTATCTTTATCCTATCTGGATCTTGTTCCTGCTCACTTTCTAATTCTTCGCCATCTTCTTCTGGAATTGTTGGTTGTTGCACTTGCCCACTAGCCTCTGGAATCTCTTCGCTGCCACTGCTACTATCGAGATCATCATCATCATCGGAAGGAATGTCAACTTCATTGTCATCGTCATCGTCCTCACTGGACAGCTGTTCAGCTTAAAATATAACACAGTTTTTTGTTTTAAAAAGATTGCACCAATGAAAAGCAAATCTTACTTTTAAAAAACAATAACAGGAAATCTTTGTTCGCCCACACCCCGTGGAATGACGAACTTTACAAAACATCAACCATGTACATAAATAACTAAAGACACTCGCGTTCTTTCGGACATATTGGTAAAAAAACGCCTGAAAGTACGCTTATGAAAAAAACCTGGTTAATCACGTTTTTTAATAAGCGTAATTGAATGCGTTTTTAACTAATGTTATCGAGAGAACGCGTGTGTCTTTCGTTATTTAATATATGTTTGACTTATGGTCAAAGTTTTCCTTCATCAAATACCTTTTGCTCCTGAAGAAAGGAATTCTTTCATTCTTCCCATCAAGGTTTCGCTCTGTTTGGCTTCCTGAGGGAGCATTAAAACGCGAAAAAGTTCAGATAATCGCCATTAATTCTAATCTAAGTAACTTAAAGAGCTAATGAAAAGCAAAATGTTGTTGAGCCACGAAGGATAATGTAGCATTCTTGGGCAACTGAATGTAAGGACAACGCCTTTGGCAAGTCAGGGATACATAATTTCCACAAGGAGACTAGCTAGGTAGATTTCGCGAGGTTGCTATTCAACCAACTACTGAGTGGAAAACTAATGAAAGTTAACGATCGCACTATCATACATACCAAACCGGCTAAAATCCGTTCATGTTGATGTCATACACTGATAGGTTAAAGAACTTTGTCATACCTTCAACAAACTCTCATACTTCTGTTTCTTTTTCTCTTTCATCTGTAATGTAGCCATGTGTACAAGAGTGGTAAGAATGTCGATTCTGTCGTGCTCTGACATCCCTTCCTTATTTCTTTTCAACTTCTTTTCATAAAATTGAAAGGCTTCGTTACTGTACTTTTCGGCCTTACTTTTCTCGCAAAGCTGGGCACAGAGTCTGTAAAGAGTTTGCAGAATTTCCTCTCTGGCGATGTCTGGTAACTTTCTCGTGTCGGGTGAATTCCACGCGCCTTCATAAAACCATAGAGCTTCGTTTTGGTATCTCTTCTGTGTTTGCTGGCCGCCAAATTCACTAAGTCTTTCGTTTATCGAATCAATAACTCTCTTGTTGGCGAGAGAAAATTCAAAACCTTTGAAGGCTCTTTCTTCGTCCCAGTAGCGTAGGTAAAAGTCGAATGCTTCTTGTCGAAACTGATCTTTCCTCTTTTCGTAGCTCTCAACGATTCTGACCATGACCTCGCTGTGGTTTCCTTGACCTAGAGACTTCTCAATCTTCCATGCTTCCTCATAAAACTCTTCCGCTTCGTCAAAGTCAGCCAAGCTTCGACAAATCTCCGCCATTTGGAAAGCACTTCGCGCAGTCCAAGGGTGCCTTCCTAAAATGGAATTCCGGATTTTGTAACCGTTCTTTGCAGGTTGGTAGGCGTCTTTAAAGTTTCTCAACCAACAGTACGCGTTTGCAATGTTTCGATTGTACAGCGCAGTGTTCACCATGCCTGGGATTTTTAGTTCCTTAGCGAGCTCTATGGCCTCTTTGTAGAATTCGATTGCCTTTTCAAATTGTTTCTTTCCTTCATAAACCTTCCCGATCTGTCCTTTGAAGAAGGGCATGTCAAAATGATTCATTGAGCCAGAGAGCTGTTTTGTCATATCGTATGCCCTCATGTAGTACTTTATTGCCTCGTCATGTTCTCCTAGCTTGTTGTGGCAGTTTCCAATGGCGTTTAAGCACCTCGAAGTGCTTGTATGGCTTTGAAGTAAATTTTCCATTATCTTCAGCGCCTTGTGCAAAATCCTTAGTGACTTTGCCATATTCCCTGCTCTGTAATACACTTCACCTTTAGCGTACAGGTAGGAACTCTTGGTCAACCTAAAGGAATCTGTACTCTTTGTTTTTTCTTGTACTTTGTTAAGCGACTCTTTTGCTCTCCTCGCGGCTGTCAATGCTCGCTGCCATCCTTCGAAATTAAGAACCGCCAGAGTTTCTCGGCATCTTAGTTCTGCTCGAAGCAAGGAACCTAGAAAGACAACATGGGAAACAAGTTTTTCTCTCCCCATAAGTTTTATGCACATTTTTAACCGGAGAGCGTTTTCATTTCTTATTAGAATGTCAATGATGGTAAACTTGAAGAATGTTTAAGGAAAGTCTCAGCGGGGACGCATGTTCAAACCTAGACCCAAGTGAGGAAGTTACCCTTTACAAGATAAAAAAACGATTCGCATATTGCGTCAAACGAGCTCGTCGAGCTTCGTCAACAAAACTGAAAAAAAAATATACCGAATCTTAGTTCATATACCCTATACAACTTCATCGTGAAATACTCTTTGGGAGTTTAAACAGATTTGAACAAAGTAAGAAGGCTATAAGCTCCTTACCGAGGAGGTCAGATTACTTTCAGTAGCTTTGATCGTGTAGTCTGATCGTCTGGGTGAGTGAAGTCCTGAGAAGGACTGTTGTCGTCAGTGGTGACTGAAGTTTCGATAACCTGAGCTAAACTCATCACCAGAGTCAAGTAAATTGTTGTTGTCAGTCGAGTTTAGTCAGTTTTATTTGTTAGTTTTTCTATCAGATCGACAGCTAACTTACATTACCGAAGTATCCAGGAGAAATTCCCACGCAAACTAAGAATTTTTTCTAGTATGTTATAAAACTTTACCTTCCTTTCCATCTTCCTTGACTTTTTCAGCCCAGCAATTAAAAATGTTCTTCCTTACTTTTTCGTCAAGCACGGCTTCGAAGAGATTAAAGATCATGACACTTTCACGATACTCTTTTGGGATAGGAAGATGGTCTGACTTGAAAGAAATATCCAAAGCAAGTTTAAAGTTTGGCTTGTCAAGATCAAAATTATCGAAGGCATTGATGTAGTCTTTGTCCAAAAGCCTGGAAATCTCTACCATTTTGGACATGAAATATGAACAAAACCTGGCTTTTGCCTTCTCGTAAACTTTTACGAACATCCTTTGGTTGCTTCCGATGCTTCTCAGAAATGTTCGCACTAAAGGGTTTATGCAATAGCTGAGTTCTTGCACTTCAGGATCTACCGTGAGCACTTCACTATTCCTGAGACCCTCTAGTCGTAAAACAGCTTCTGACGAGTCCACTCCAAGGACTTCGGCTGCTGATTTGACAGAGAAAGAGCGACAGAACAGTGAAATCGAAATGGCAGAATCTTTCAACTGTTTACTCGGCAAGAAGAAAAACATTTTTCTTAAACAGCTTTCTCGTTCTTTATCAATGCCTTCCTTTACAGAGTCAAGTACGTCTCTCTCTCGACTCTCCTCTGCTGGTTGTATACCCGACTCTGGAGGCTCGACCGTCAATGGCTGCTCAATCGTTTCCAGAATCCTGATGTCATCAGCTATTTGTTGCCTCAAGATTGCTGCCATTCCCCTAATGATGAGGGGATTCCCTTGGCACATATGCAACAGTTTCTCCATCTGACCCTCTTGAACGCTGCCAATTCTCTGATTTTGAAATAGAAAATTTGATGAAGCTTTCTCTAAGGCCATAACTTTGTAATTGTTGACGTTGTCCAACTTAGCATGACGGAGTGTTGATCTTGATATTAACAAAATCTTCAATTTTGATTTCCCTGGATAATCCTTTGGACCTAGAAGTTCTTGCAGAAACGTCAAAAATTGTCATTAAGGGAGGTGGAAGCTTCATCATCTCCTCCTGCAAATTTATCGATGTTATCAAGGAGCAGCAATATGTCACTGTGTTGTGCTCCTCGCCTCAACTGTTGCATTAATTCAACTACTGGATTTGCTTCGAAGCTTATGATCGTTTTGTCTGGTGCTAAAGCGTTTAAAACGCGAAAATGAACGTCTTTCATCTCTGTGATTTCTGTAAAATCAGCCTTGAATTTCCTCCCTTGCCACTTTGAAACAGTTTCCATGGCCAATTTCGTCTTGCCTACTCCACTAATTCCATGCAAATTGACAACACACGAACTTCCCGTTGTCAACATTGCCATAACTTTCTCTAGATCACGTTCCCTGCCAGTCAAACCTGATTCTCCCTTTCCAGGAATGACCTCTTGTCGGCGGTTTTCCTTAAATTGTTGAATTTTTTCCTGTAGGGACTCTTTCTTGGACGCTATCGGGCATAGAAACCCCTGTAACAAAGTCAGATTGTCCTCCGACACAAGACCCTGCTGAGCGAATAATTGGAGGCATGAGTACAAATCTTGTTCTCCTTGATCCTCAAACTTGCCCTTAAAATTAGTTTTTATAGACGATACAGCATGCCTTAGTTCTTCGGGGCTGAGTTCATCGGAAACTCCTCGAAGAAGCTTTTGGAAACAAGGAGAACATTCCTCAGAAGCGGAGATTGTCTCGACGGACGCCATCTTTGTTTAGCGTCGGTGGAGGCAATGTCGCACGACACGTGGCCGGCGTAATGTCTTCAAATTTATGCAGGAGAATGATATGATTTGTGAATGACAAAAGCAATTTTATTCACGTCACCCAGGAATTTACCTTTAGTGACCGATCTCAGTTGTTATCATACAAAGCAGTTCAGTTGAGAAGCCGTTGTTTTAAACTTTTCTGAACGATTGAGTAGGAAAGTAGCTATGTTTATCACTAAGTAAAAGAGCACCTTTAATTAAAATAATTGATTTGATTTGCAGTACTTAAAGCATGAAACCACTTATAATTAAACGCCCTTTGATAAGCTATTAATACGTCTTTCGCATTCTCCGTTCCATTAACACGAATTTTAATCTTAACAAAGCTGCTCTTCGGCTGTATTTCTGAAAGCGATTTCACCAGCAGTCTCAACTTGACCACTGGTCTGCCGTTCAGCAAAGCGAATGCCGAGAGAGTCGGGGTTAGGAACCAATCTTTCGCGGCTCGTTCCACTCTGTAAGCGGGAGACCTGTCCTGAGGCTATTAGTTGTTCAGTTGAGTTTGATCTTATGTAAAGTTTCTGTGAATGATAAAGCAAAAATTCGGCAAAATGAGACGTTATACTGGGCACTAAAATGACAGAAATGGTGTTTTACTAGGAACCGTTAATTTGACGGGAAGTTTACAACGTATTTTGTGTTACGTGCCTCTGATTTTGTTTATCATTTCGAAGGCGAGCTACTTACATGCACCCCTTGCAGGATTGGGCTACGGCAAGGAATGTCAAAACAAATCGTATTTTTTTGCAGTTCGTTTCCTCGGGATTTTTGTCTTTGTTTTTGTATTTATTTACTTGTTTGTTTGTCTTAGCGCATAAAATTTTTTTAATATTTGTTGAGACCAAATTTATCTTATAGATTTTGTCAATCGCTTTACGTTTTCTTTTTCATTTACTGCCGCTTTTTAGATCAGTGGCGTATCCAGTGCAGTTCATTCTGTTCCACAGAACAAAAAACGATAGAGAAAACTAAAAACTGCACGTCCAAGAAGCGAAACAGTCGGTCGCGGATGAGAAATCAAGAGAGAAAAAGAAAAAGAGAAAGGAACCAGAACATGTATGCACAGTTACCTTGTGAATTCGAACAAATTTATTTTTTCTCGAAGGAAATGAATTGGCCCGCCTCTGCTTGGTAGTTGTTAATGAAACTCTGCGTGCAAAAATAAAATTTAAGCTTTAAATCTAGATGCTTAAAAAAAAAAAAGCATGCGTAACTCATATTAGAGAAATTTTTTTCTTTTGCTCACTTTTGCGTTACAATTGATCAATAGAGTGTGAACTATCGTTAATGAACTGGCCCGCCTCTGTTAACTAATTAGCATTATAACAATGAAACGTGAGTGCCAAAATCAAATAAAAGCTTTACATTTACATGCATAAAAAAAGCGTGCTTAACTCAGATTAAAGAAATTTTTTTCCGAGGTCGAAACTTTTTCTCTCAAAGTATTTATTTAGTTCACGTTTTCGTTACATCGGATGAATAGAGTGTGAACTGTCGTTAATAATCTGTTCCATTGCTAAATAATTTGTATAAAACGATTTTTTCTTACTCTCTCGCTTTCGCTCGGAATTCGCCTTTATCTATTTTATAGGCCACCGTTGTTTCTCTTTACGCGCCTCCTAACCTGTTTTGCCACCACAAATGTCAACACCCCTGTCATCCAGAGCACCACCCCAGCACCTTTGCCACGGACACCACTTCCGTCATCACTGTCACCACTATCACCGGTTCCACTATCACCACTAGCGTCAGCTCTGTCGCCACTAAAGTCAACATTGTCACCAGCACACAAGCTTAGTCCGTTCCGCTCCTTGCCACGAAACCTCTTCACGAAGACCCACCCGGATGGCCACTCAGAAATAGTCCCATGGCTTCAGCGTATTTCTGAACAACAAACAGCTTTGAACGAGCGGTTCGACGCGCTAATTAGAGTGCTTAGTGGTACAAACGAATCAGCCACACCCCCTGTTGAAAGCCATGAGGTCGTGGATCAACAAGAACTTCCAGCATGCACTACATCTTTGGATGAGTCAACGAACTCAACGCAGTTAGAAGTGGAAACTCGTGATGATACCCTCCTTTTATACGGTCTTGGTCGACATTGGGAAAAAAATTGCGGTTCATCTTGTACGTAATTTCTTTTTGCCGCTCGAATTGGATGGACAAAATGTTAGGGGGGTTGGAATTAAACTTCCGCTTGATCCACTTAAAATGGAAAGGATAAGAGAGATAATCTTTAGATTTTTTCCGTTAACGTTAACGCAACAAGAACAGTGATGATTGCCGTAAAGCTATAGACGGATACGTAATAGAAAGATTGCCGAACAGGCACGCGTAAAGTAACATATTGAAATACCTCTGTTTGTTTTCAAAGTTTTTATCGTTAACATTTTATTTTGTTTGATTTTATACCGTAAATTAAGCTTAGTTATGTAAATGAAATATTTGGGTTGATGTCAAATTTGAGAGTCTGTGTTGAAAGATGTTGACATTACTGACAGACGCTTGCAAAATATGATAATGAACGGTAGTATGTCGAAGCGTTTTCGGTTTTTAGACGAATTTTTCGTCTTTGCCATTGCGATTTACCATGACTTGACCTATTATTATTAAAATATGATGCGCTCTTCAATCAAGCAAAACATCACGAGCGATGCGAAATGAAACTGTCTGGTATGTAAACACTGAAGCGGGCTCCGTTTGCAATGAATAAAACAGAACACCATTCTCATTCTTAAAAAGCACATTTTCTTTCTAATCCTCACCGAAGATGATCGAGGTAGGTCGAAAGTTTCGAAGAAATCATCACCTGCGATATAAACACCACATTGTTCACATTCCGCAGCGTAAACATGTTAGGGAGCGTTGATTGCAGTGAATAAATTGAGAAGGATATTAATGAGTATATGTTTCGTTACTCGCTCAATGAAACTCGTGTTTCGATGCCTTGGGTAAGTGACATTTTCCTTCCCAGCCGATTCATCAACAACTCAAATCAAGCAAATCTACTGCTACTGCTCGTTATTCAAAACATTTTGCGAAGAGTAACATGCGTGAGTGTAACATGATTGCTTTTTTTCATTATGTAAATTTTCCATTGTCTACTCGCCGCTTTTTCAAACCTAAAAGTCCTTTTTTTTCACACAACAACGAAATATATGGGAAAATTATTGCACCGAATAACAAAGGCACATGAATCACGCATTTTTTCGACCGTGAGCGCAAAAAATTCGTATATACGCGTCTAACTACCCTGCGTCTGCGCGTATGAAATTTGTCTGCGCAGTTAACGTCTACGCGAGAGGTACGGTAGTAGGTTACAAGTGTTAGCTCAGTGAAACTTTTGGAAGCTTGGAGCCTAACTTGCCTGGGATCGAGGCTAGAAAAAGGTTCTGAATGGAAGTGCTTGCCGAAGCAAACTAGATTTGACTTGGACTGGAACATCAAACTGTAGAAGATTTGCAAACTTCGGCTGAACGGACAGCTGAACCACAGATCGAAGAAGGGCAACTAATCTCAATGATAAAGGGATGTGTTTGAGAGTCACATGTAAAGATAGATCAATCGGATGAGTTTGGAAATATGAGCAGGTAGGAGTGCAGTCCTCCCAAACGACGTCGGATGTATCATGTTATCATCGGAACAGCTCAGGTCAGTACAAAATGCAGACTGCAGACGGAGAATTTAAACTTTTTTTTCGTCTGATATGCATCTTACACCTTAGCGACTGTCACGCAATCGCTTTCCGCCATTATCTTTCACGATCATTTGCACTATTGTGGAATATTCCTTTTGTATTATTTTGAGATTTATTTTCGTAGCGAAATTGAAGTGAGATCCCGGCAGTATTAAAGAATAAATTCTTGCTGTTCCATAAGATACCGTTTTCGACGGTGGACTTGAAGGTCTCAAGCAAGACCTCGGAATCTTGAACGAACTATCCCACAACGTATTGTCATCAGTGACTTATGACTTTGGAGAATTCTTGAAAGATTTTCAATAATGTGTACAAAAATTATTTTTCGGGCCGTAAAAGAGAAGCTACATCTCATATTTTCCTGAAGTATAGTAAGAGTTTGAGGGCACAGCGTAACTGTGCATGTAACTCACCACACCTCAGATTAGAAGACTAAGTGCTTTTCTCACATGCTGATTGGCTAGTTTGCATGTGATTAAAATACAATTTACCTCTGTGGCGAGAAGCAAAATGGCTTCCTATTTCTCTGTGATGAAGAGGTGTATAAAGTTTGATTGAAGCATAGCAAAGTGACAACTAAGTTTGGTTTGATTGCATTTCATCAGATACTGTCCAGAGCCATGGAGGAGGTAAGTTAGTTAGTTACTTAATTTTCCCTTTCATTGCATATTTCCACCCTTTTAAGGCAAAATATCAAAGTTTCTGAATACTGTGATGAGCAATTTATTGGAAAACTATGAAACATGTAGTGATTTCATGCAATCTTAAAGCTGACAAAAAGCATGAATTAAGAAGTATCAATTGAGTGGGCAAATGTCCACTAATCTTCACCTCTGCATCCTAGCCCAGCAGAAGGATATACATATATTGGGGTATACATGACTGTATAAAAAAAAATTAGATTTTTATGTCCTACATGTAACTTATGTGTTGGTGTATGTTTTATAGTTATGAGCTGAAGTGAATTAATTTTAGAATGTGCCTACACTGTACATGATTGTTAAATATATGTGACCCTCTATATGATTTAAGGGATAAAGGTGATAGCATGCTCACAACAGGCTTCACTTGAAAACAACAGAAACCAGATATAACATGGTTGTTAGGCACGCTAGAGCATGCTTTAATGAGCTTATAAATGCTTTTGTTTCATGTAACACCCTACAAACAATTAAGTGTGCACCGTTGAACAATGAAGCGTGAGCAGGCAAACAGGCAAAGTGTGATAACCTTCAAATACAAAAGTTAGCCTGTGAACAGACACAGCACACTAGTGTGTAACCTAGTATGTAACCTAGTGTGCAGCAAGCATGTTAACTGAACATTAAGTTAGATCGAGCAATCATAACCCAATCAGTGTATACTATTAGGTCAATTAACTGAAGCTGGTATTAATGTTTTTTAATTATCAACTTTCTGATCAGAAAAAAAAAGTTGAAACATTTGGCTGTGAACAAGTTTCAAGAATTGAAAGCAGACACTTCTTACTTTGTTCATGTAGAGAAGTGACTTTTGATGTTAGTAGCATGTTGAAGAACAAAATTTAACCCACTTCTGGAACAAATAATTTGTGATGATTGTGTATTAAACAAGTCAACATGTCTGAGATATTAAAAACTCACCATAACAGATAGCCATAAAGGGCTCAGTCACATGTCCTAAACTCAAATCAATGTAGTAAATAAATAACTAAATTGATTGTAATCCTCTGAATCATACAGCGTCACATATGTGCATTTACACATGCAAACATGAAAGAAATCTTTCAGGCTGACTTGTCATCAGTTTTGAAACATATTTCCCCTTTGTAGCAGCAGAGTTTGTGCAGAAAGTTATGCCAAACAAATAGCAAGCCAGAAACCATGTTTTAATCTGGGACATTTTAAAAGAACACATTTTACAGGAAGCAGTAAATATTGATAAAAGCCAAGTACCTTTTGATGCACTATTTTACCAAAATATACATGTATCTGTGACATCTCAGCATGATTTTTAGCTTAAATAATAAAATGTAATGTTCTGAACATTATGGTCAGACACAATGCTTGTACATGTAGAAAAATTAGAGAGATTCCCTAATCAGTGACCTTAGCTATCATTAGTTTTAAAAAATATTCATTTGTTCCTCTTCTGTACACTGATCATTTAGGAAAGAGTTGTGCTAACAAAATAATTAATCAGCTGCCATGCAATGGAAGATATTCCTCCAGTCAGAGATATGATCATGGCAACTGACTGGAGGTGGTGGTGGAGTTTGTGGGGAAAGGAATCATTATCCTCACATCAGAGATGTCCAGACAACTGGAAAAATTGCCTCATGGGGAAGTCTCTGTCCACAGGTTCCTGAAGGTTCATGTAATGAAAGGGGAAAAATGTATGCCAAGGCCGAAGCAATGTTCAATCTATTATGGAAATGGCTGATCTTCCAGTTGCTTTTGGACCAAAGATGGCTGACCAACTTTCTGCTTCTCTCTCTCATCAAAAGAAAAGAGTTTTTGAGTCTACTCCAGGTATACTCAGTAAATTTGTTGATGTCATACATACCCCTTGTGATAGGAAAAGTTTCTTATACTAGTCACAGGACATGACCACCCCGGCATTTTCACAAAGAGAGACTTGAAATTGTTGCTAAAGCAGTCACTAGGGTGAAGGATGGATCCTTTGAGATGATTTTTGTTAGTGCTGCTAAAGGAAAACAAAAGGGATTTGTTGAGAAATTTCATGAATGTGGTGTTCCTAAACATCAGATGATCATTTGAAGCCCTTCAAATAATGGAGAAGAGTTGAAAAGGTGGCTCTGTGAGGCAGATCTTGCCATCGTACCCTCAGGTTAACAAGAATTTGGAATGTTTGGTCTTGCAGGGTTGTAATCTGGCCTCTCTATCTTAGTATATGTACATGGTGCATCAGTACTTGGTGAAGCCTTGACACATGTTATTAGTGGTTTGTCATCCATTGTGGAGTCAGAGGATGTCAGTGAGTGGTCCAAGGCAATTAAGAAGGTCAGGGACATGGCTAGGACAGTACAGCTTAAAGAGGCTGATTTACTGCAGAAACATTGCAGTGAGAAGTACAGTTGGAAGAAACAGTGTGGAGATAGTGTTGAGGAGATGCTGAAGATGGCATCTGGTATGAATTTTTTTTTATGTGACTTGCATGTATTGGTTATACATATAGTGGTTGTCAAAGTAAAGCAATGTACATATTCACTGCAATATAAATGTTTAAGTTGAGCTAGTGATATTTCTCATCATCATCATTGTATTTAGTTTCATCTGTTGTAGCCTGATAATGCAGAACAAATTAATAACTCTGAAGAAGAGTAAAATTTTATACTTTCAGGGTAGCCCATTCATCTCAAATTCCCATTCCTCTGTCTCATTTTGTCTTTTCTGTTCCTTTGCAGCTCAGCAAGACTAGACTCAGTAACATGGAATCTGAGTGAATGCATTGCTTAGGTAGTAAATCATTTCTTTTGATATTACTACAGAATATTGATAGGTTAACCAAGTGATTAAATTGTTAACCACTAATAAGTGATTACACCCATTATTTGGCTCTCCCTCATCATGTTTCTGCCTTAAAATGTTATGATTTTTTTAGGAGAAATTCCTTTTCAGTCACTCCTTGGAGTGACTTTAGTGGAGTGCTGGTAAATTATACTTTCTGAGACTTAAATGTAATTTTCAATTGTCCAATTTGATACAAACAATTAATTGGGCTCTCCCTCATCATGTTTCTGCCTTAAAATGTTATGATTTTTTTGAGGAGAAATTCCTTTTCAGTCACTCCTTGGAGTGACTTCAGTGAAGTGCTGGTAAATTATACTTTTTGAGACTTAAATGTAATTTTCAGTTGTCAAATTTGATACAAACAATTAATTGGGCTTTCCCTCGTCATGTTTCTGCCTTAAAATGTTGTGATTTTGTTAGGAGAAATTCCTTTTCAGTTGCTCCTTTGAGTGACTTCAGTGGAGTGCTGGTAAATGATACTTTCTGAGACAAAAATGTAATTCCCATTGTCAAATTTGATACAAACAATTAAATCTAGTTTTGCTTTTTTTATTTCTCTGCAGCCAAACAAGACCAAACACCCTTAACCGGCATGAGAGGATGTGAAATGAACAATAATGTATTCCTTTGTTACTGTAAAGAATATGTACGCAGACCCCTGACTTTTTTTACCTGTTTGCATTTGCCCAGTGCCTGGCTTATTTTTTTCACAACAATGGTTATTAAAGTTGTCGATATTTAACTAAGTTATATTATTTCTTTGATTTTTTTACCTTTCTATTCAATAATCAGATAGCTTTTATCGAACATGACAACCATACATATATGTTGTCTTTTCCCAAAGTGCCGTGTCCTGTTATGACCATATTTCCAAGCTGATACTCAGCATAGTTCTTGTTACTTGTCTGCATGACAGTGAAATAGAATTGTGAAGAGATTTGAAGAGTCATCAGAGAGGATACTGCTTGGATTCAAATGGATGGAGACACTTCACAAACTAGAATCTTTCTAAATATTTTTGAAACAGAAGTAGATTCCCTTGCAGGCCTGCAAATAGAGGGGTGAAATGGGTGTGTACATACCTCCTATTATGGGCCATGAATGTTCATGTACTTGATAAGAAAGTAAGTTATCACAAAAAAGGTGTTCACAAATGGCCTTCAAAAAATACTGCCTACGGTCTCAAAACAACCCAATTTTCAAATTTCCCCAAGTGGAATCTTTGTATGATTTTCTTTACTATGTAATTTTATCTAGACCTGAGATGTCTCTCTCTCTCTCTCTCTCTCTCTCTCTCTCTCTCTCCTGTGTTATGAACTAACCTCAACCTTAAGCCAACCCTAAGGCTGTAACATAAAACCTTCATATGCATCAAGGCAAGGCATGTCTAAGGGTAGCATTGCCCATATCATTTATGTTCATAGGAAATGGAATACTCTTCCCAATTGCTTACAGTTACTTGCCCAAAGAGTTTCACTAGACAACACATGTTTGGTTTTTCAACCCTTGGAATGTGCTGGAACAGATTTCTAAGCAAATCTTTTGAAATTTTTAATCCTTTTAATTCCCATGGGTGACCAAGACAGAGTTCTCCTTACAATATCAATATGATATGAAGCAGACAAGTGATGAGAATAATGGGGATTATTAGTTGATCCAATACCAAATTCCCCAAGCTAACATCAGAAGAACTATATGGCAGACAGTAGGGAGAATTACTAATGAGATCTTGGGAGTAAAAGTGTAAACACTGAGTGGTGGCCCCTGTGAAATATATAGACCAGATGCTTACATGGTCAACTTGAGAATGAAGGTGAGAGGATGTCTGTAATTTTGGCATACAATTATGGAATGAGATGAAAGAACAAGCTACTATTCCAACTTTTAATGTATTATTTAATTAATATTCTCCTCAGAGGTAAGAGTTTAAAAAAAATTCTATATTTGACCACAGAAATCATTTATAGTAGCCTCCCTTCATATGATCTCTGTTATGATATTTCTCAAAAACATTGAATGTATATTAAAAATATTTTGCCCATCTCTAAAAATTTCTTATGGCTGACAAAATGGACTGTATTTATCGAGGATATGACTAATTAGGTAAATGTGGTAAAGATTCAGCCAGCTGGAGGTAACCACTAACAAACTTAGCATAATTGCAAGGGGTAATGCCATGGAAGTTAGATCCATCAACTTATGCATAGGCAAAAAAAAAAAATTGGGTGTCACTGGGTTGACAAAATCAAGCTCAATCTTGAAAATTGATGATTCGCATCATAATCTCTCCTCTAACCACCAAAGAGCACTTATTAATTTATGATACTGACAATTAATAACATTGAACACTTTTATAGATAGACCTCAGTCAGTCCTATGCTAAAGTACAAAATATAGACACTCAACCACTCTACAATAGTAATAATATCCCCATGAGTGTTCCCACTTCTGATGATGTATCAAATAAACCAATCACAGTCAATGCACCAGATGCCACCCGTAAAGAAAAAGAGTTATTCAGCCATCAGTAAGTAATGAAAATTTTTCCGTCACCCAACGCACATCAGGGAAGTAGCCCAGCAGTAGGCATTCTGTTGGTAGAAGTGAACAAAATAGATTGCACGCCCAAGTTTTTCCAGTATCATGAACAAAGTCATGTGGAATATGAGCCTTTTTAGCCAGCTCCTCTATATACTAGTTATAGTTCTCACTAGAGCTGCCCCCGCCCTACAGTACCATTTTCTTTTTTTTTTTTTTGAGTTGGGCTTGTTGTTTACAGTTGTGTAGTTATGACCATTTGCGGGAAAACGTTGATACCTTGCGGCCATGCAAGCGATCAAATCGATATTTTTTTTGGTTACGATCAACCGAAAACACCTACATTCTCTCTTCTCCAGTCTTCCTCTATACTAGGACAAATCTCGTGTCAAAGACGCCGATCCTAAAAGTCCTCGCGCGCGTGTCTTTTTACTGGCAGCCCATGACCATTTGCGGGAAAAACGTTGATACCTTGCGGCCGTGCAAGCGATCAAATCGAGATTTTTTTTGGTTATGATCTACCGAGAATATCCACATTCCCTCTTCTCCAGTCTTCCTCTATATTACGCGGGGAGTCCTAAGGTGCCTCCTCGGGTTTTTGGCCCTCTGGGGCCAAAAACCCTGCGGGGGCAAAAACAGTATTTTCACCTTGTAACACATTCTTTGTTGTCCTCAAGGTAGACCAAAACAGTTTTAAATTTATGTAATAAAATTTATCTTATAGTCCAAAAATGCTTAGGATAATATTTATAGTTATAGCAAATGTACATGTATTCAAAATGTAGTGCATGTCCAGTGCTAGAGGGGTTTTCTGACATGCCGATTTCTGGACAGAAATCTTGAAACAAAAACAAATGCAATAATAACCTTCCTTAAAGCTAGTTGTTTCTTGCAGCAATTCCTTCGACTGAGAAAAGAGTCGCTCTTTCTTCACGCTTGCAGCGTAACTATCACTTAAAGAAATCTGTAAAAACCTTGAGATTCTGCGGCAAATGATCCTACTTTTTTCGACGACTGTAGCACTGTTTACAAATGTAAGCAGAAACCGCGTGGACGTTGCAATTCCGTAAGCGCGATGCTAATCGAACATCGTCCTTTTCTTACTCTGTACCAAAAATCGCTAATAATCTTTTCCTATATCCTTAAAGCAAAGTATATATTTGAACTCGGACGCTGAATTGCAAATTTACCCGAAAATGGGAATGAATTCACTTCAAAGTTGTTGTATATATCGGTAACACGCCAACACGTGCCACTTTAGTTTGCATAAATTAGAGTGACGTCACAAAACACGATAAGTGTCAGGTTTGCGTTTACGTTCCGGCCTCGCTTCCGTTTCACCTTGTGGGGGAGGGTACGGCTACACATGGGCTATTTTGACAGCTTGGTCCTAAGATCGAAATCCCGAGTACTGCTGACCAGTAAGGTAGCGGCGCACGGAAAATGAGTCATGCGATCGTACCAAGTAACCAGGAAGTAACAATAAGCAAGTAAAGTTGCGAGTGCTTCATTTGTCACCTAAGAAATTCCACACAATCGCTACAACAAGAAGTCCCTTCTTTGGAGCATGAGGTCACAATTCAAGCCTCGTCGGGAAGTTCTATATTTACTCTTTGAGCACTTTCTCCATCTAGGGTAGGGATGGACGCAGGAAACTGTCAGAAGGACCTGAAATTTTCCAAAGAAGAAGGGAAGAAGGGGGGGGGGTAACCCTGCCCTGTGCTTTACTGGGTTAGTGGCACTGAGACCATGGAAAGCTCCGGTCGGATGAGCCTTATAGCTTCTACATGAAATCTGACATACCCTTTAACATCGTTTAGTTCATCAAGTGACGGTTCAGCCGAAAGTTATGATATACTTCTATTTGCCCTAAACTTCTTGTGGTTTATTCTATCTTACCTTAAGAGTGATTTGTTGAATCTGTGAACATACAAGTTTTTCTAATTTCGCCCATTTAAGGTAATCCGGATTCCGGAATCCAGGAAATTTTTGTTTGTGGAATTCGGAATACTGGGCTCTGGAATCCAGAATCCAGCTTTTGGAATCCAGGATCCCGCTAAAAAGGGAATCCAGAATCCACTTCCTGAAAATCCATTTCAAATCGTATTAGCGGCTTTCACCCACATCCATGCAACCACTGTAGAGTGCAGTTCACTCACGTGATCAATCGTTGCTCAAAGTGAGCTTTCAAATCCCACAGGATTTGCTTGGAACATCACTATGGCCGCTATTTGATTGTTTTGGAACACCTCTAAATAATGATATGGCCGCTAGGACGTCCTGTGAGATTAACTTACCTTGTAAAAGATACGCTTTAGTTTTGCTTTTAATCGAGGAATTTGTAAATTTCTGTGAAAATAATCTAACTGTTGACAACTTGGATACTTTGCTTTTGCCCGCTTTCCCCGCCGGATTTTTAAGCAAATTGGGCGCACGGCAAGCTTTGGCACCGGAAACTGCGCTACTTTTATCTGGCACCTAGGGTCGAGGTATCGACCTCAATACTTAATACTTAATACTCTTTTCCTTTTCGACTCTTTCAAACTTTCTGGCACTTCTGACTCGCGACTGGCCAAAATCAAAAATAAATATTCATTTTCCATAAATCATAATGAGAGCATCAAAAAGTAATATTCTCCCGTAGCCGTGGAGGCATAGTTGTAATTAGAAGCCAGACGACAGCCAGGAACTGTCAAGACTGCACCAGTCACTCAGAGCACGTGGAGGGACACAAGCCGCAGTATACAGAAAATTTGCAGTGTCTTTTTCAATATTGATATATCATTTGTTTATTCTATTTGCTCTTTCTCTAAATCTCGATACTTCAATAATAATCTATGGGGAAGCACAAGAAAAAGCAAAAGGCGGAGAGGGAAAGGTAAGTGTAACATTGTAATGATTCAATTGATTTTCTGTTCCATTTTAAACTAACTTAACCTCCAGCGAAACTTACAAAAAATTACTGAAAATGCATCTTCAGGAGCTCAAGAAACCGAAGAAAGAAAGACAAAAAAGAAAAATGCACGAGTTCAAGATCATCGAGATTTGAGGATTTTTGTGTATTATGAAACCCTTTTGAATTTTTTTCGGGGTTGCAACGAACAAACAGGAACGACAGAGGTTTTAATTACAAACTATGGTCAGTAATAATTTTTTCTAGGTTAGAGCGTAAATCGTCAATGTAGTAAAATTCGGAAGTTTAAAAGAAGTTGAAAGACTCGAAAAAACGCTTTGCTAAACTTGAGAATACTCGGCCAATTGTTTGCATCTCATGGAACAACAATGTATCATGCCTCGTTCAATGATGAAACGCAACAAACTCATAGCGTGACTCGCTTGTTAGCAGTGCTTTAGGCCTTTTGTCGTTTTGAGATCAGTTACGCTAGAGGCTTGAATAAACTCTGCTTGTTAAATATTTTATTATGCTACCTGGCACTGGTCATGAAAATCGCTTACTTGGCGCAAAATTTCGCCCCAATCGTGATTCACACTTAAACACACACTTTTTCAACTTGAGAATACCAGGCCAATTGTTTGCATCTCATTGAACAACAGTGTATTATGCCTCGTTAAATGCTGGAACGCAGCGAACGCACAGCATGACTAGTGTAAATGAAGATCTTTCGCGATTTTTCAAAGGTGTAAGTATAGTTGAATTGGTTTAACACCGTTTAATGCGCAATCTCGTCGAACATCATCGCCAATTACATCTAGGAAAACAAGCTTTTCTGTCCGCGATTTACTCGGGGTGTTATTAAAATTTTATTCCAGTTTAAATTTTTGCCTCAATACCATGGTTTTTGTTTAAAAGGAAAGTTTAAAAAGTAATTTGAGATGATAGGGAAATATTTTCGAGCTGTTTTCTTGGCAGTTCTAAGTCAATTTTATATTTAAAAAAATTGGCCATCTTTTCCAAGTCAGAACAATGTTATGCTGTACCAGAAAAACCTTTTAGTCCAACAGTTATTTAGAAATTAAAAATGATAAGCAATGATTTGAACTATATGTTCTTTGTTCCTGTTAAATCACTTGAAGAACCTCTAGGAACCTGTATGAAAGAAATGCGGCCTGGCCTCTTCAGAGTTGCTAAAAGATGTGGAATGAATGGACATTGGACTTAAGAGACGGACAGTCTCAACAGGTATTCCTACAACAAAAATTTATCCCTTAATTTGCTGTTATACATTTCAAATGTCATAATTTCAAGTTTCATAATTATCAAATGTTTTTATGGAAATATAAATAGACAAACATGCATTCACAAACATGTCCTTCAATAGCGAAATCTGCCATTGAAGTCATTCCTAGAAAACGAAATGTGAAAATTAGGGGCAAACCAGTGACCAAAATCTGGAATCTTTTGTGTTTTGGAATCCGGAATCTGCAATGGTAGAATCCGGAATCCAGCACCTGGAATCCGGAATCCACAACGTGGAATCCAGAATCTAAAACTGTCCTGGATTACCTTACATGGGGCGACTAATCGTTTTTCTCCGAATGTGAACAGAGTTTCGTGAGACTTAGTGGTGTATGAACGCTGTTCTTCTACGAGGACGTGAATTCAGGCAAAAGATTCAGTAATCTTTTTTTCTTTTGTCGGTGACAGGGAGAAGAGAGGGTCGCGGAAGTGGTTTTTCTCGTGAATCTAATTGTGCACACTACTTGCTTATTCCATCTCCTGCTTCTACTATATCCTAATCATATAGACGATATTATGTTTATGATTATGTTTGTTATGTTGCTGTGGAAATTAATCGCGATTCGCCATTTTCACTGAAACATACAGTTCTTCTTTAACATTTCCCATGTGAGTAACTGATCCAGCGAATTGGTGAAGAGGATCGTCAGACTTCAAGTTTGATCGCAGACTATAAGCACAGCCCCAAGAAAAATAGTTTCTAGGCCTAAATTTTGCACTCACGACTTTAATTGAGCTTTTAATTTTTTCTGAATCAGTCGTCTATTGAATATTTCTTTCTGTCTTTTAGTTCTATGAACACTCTTAGACCTGACGAGTTTTTTATCCACTTTGTTGGGATTTCAAATAATTTCCGTCGTAAAAGGAGTGACTGGCAAATAACACTAAACTTAAGAAAAAAATTATAAACAGCTGGTGTCCTCATTTCTGCCACGAGGGACAAACAATTAAGCATCAGTTGTCTGCAAAATGATACAACTTGAGGAAGAAACTTGAGAGAGTTAATTAGTCAAGGAAACAAGAGTGAAAATATAATTTATTTGTGAAGATTGTCAGCTACATATTTATCTATGTCCATTAAGTTCGCTAAGGTTGAATACTGAGCTATTTACAGGGCAAAACTAGGCTTCGAAAGTTGCATCATGAGACTTTCAAGGATTCTGGGCTGATAAAATGACTTTTACCTGTACATCATGCCCCAGTTGAAAGAATGCGAACGATTCCCTCGAGGGTGGCATGTCGGTTCCAAATCATTCGACGTGTTTGTCAATGATGTATCCTCGCTTTTCAAGGAAGTAAATGTGGAGGACACCATTGACAACATCACTAAATGAATTTACACGTACAACAAATTACCTAAACTCAGCTCTAAACTTCTTTTCAAACGTGCTCTCTACCACTTCCCTAAAAAAACTCGTCATGAAACTCCTCTCATCGGGAATTACTTAGGAATATAAAATATCATCAATTTGGCGGATGGTGCTTATTTACCCTGATAATAACCTTGTGTCGAAAACGTTTGGTTTATATTTTCTCCTGATAAATGGCTCCTATTCCTCTATATTTTTTATCATTCTATGTTGTAATTAAGCACACTGCACGAGGGCTAAGGGAAAGAAACAATCAAAAGCCTCAGGGAAATTTTGGGAACACAATTGCCTGTAATTATAAAATCAATGGACTAATTTAATAGGCCTGAAATTTGAAACTTGCTTAAAAGCATTCGACAATTTATATTGTACGCACCGACTCAGGTTTTCTGAAATTGAACACGAACCATTAGATTGTCATCCTTATTTAAACAATTGAAAGATGCTATTAAATTTTGCTGAGGAAAGAGTCATAGAGGCTGAAAATTAATGAATTATAGATACTAGAATGCAAGTATCTATGACTAAAGAAAATTAAAACGTTTTTTCACCTAGTCCTTTCCTTTATGCTCTCTGTAAGAGAAAAAGACGATTTAACCATCAGTCCTCGAGAAGAATAGTCACGGTGAGAAAAAAGGAAAAAAAGGAAAACACTGCAAAATAATGCAGTTTGAAGGAAACTTAAAACCTGTTTAGCAACAGGCCTATGTTGAAGGTCACCTAACAAAACATATCGTATGGCTTATACTGTTTTCAATCTCGCAATTTCCTAGCACCTGCCTATCTAGTTAGGAAGTCGAAATGAAATAAACATTTATTCTTTTTCATCATATTCTTTCTAACAGTGAGGACTAAACATGCATCTCAGCATCATATTTCTTCTTTGCGCCGTTGACTACGGCATAAGCCGTATTTCAGGGCCAAATGTCAAAGCTGTTAACTTTGCCAAAAAGATAAAGAGACAAAAGCTGAACGGAAGCCTGATAAGAGATATAGAAGTGGATTCGGAAAGTTCCTGTCAGTTTGAGTGTGTGTATGAAGAGCGATGTCAGTCTTACAACTTTGGAACCATAAAGGGCGACTCAAACAAATTCAAGTGTCAACTAAGCGACTCTGACCGATTTGCTGGATTTGCTAACTTTATCGAGGATAAAGATTTCATTTACAGGGGAATAAAGGTAAGCTAAATCTGTTTAGTGCATCAACAATGACTTCTGTTGTGGATCAGAATTAAAATCTTGATTAACTTTGAACTATTTAAGCTTTCATTTCTTCTTTTACCTCCTTATCTGCTTAAGAAGATCTGTAAATAATCGTGATAGAAATTTTCCGGCTGTTGACGTTAGGGGAAGGGGGCTCCACTCACGAAAACGGCTAGATTTTTCGCGAAAAATGTTTCGATTTGTTTTATATATAAAGCCTTCATTCTTGCTTTTCTTTGAAGTAAATCTTCCATGTCAACTAGTCGCATTTTGCTATCCAACAAGAAAGGATGTGTATTCTGTTGCGCTTCGTAATTAAATTGTCGCATATTGTAGCAAGACTTGGTTTTCTTAGACGGAGCGTAAGGAGACCCACTCATGGCTATAACCATCGTCAATGATGATAAAAAGATACTGATAAAAGTAATGATTATGACATTGATGATAAAAATAAAAACAACCATTGATTATGATATCATTATCGTCATCATCATCATCATCATTATCATGGTGGTAAATTCATACCCGAGGTCTCTATTTCCCTAAGAACGAGGCTTGTGTATGGTCTCGTAGACTTTGTTTATCTCCCAACCTATCAAAGGTTTTCTGTTGCACGTAACAGGGTGCGCAAGCCGAAGGCCATATCTTGAAGAAATTTGTGCAAATCCTGTTCGCAACCAAATGAGTTGCTATCCTTCGAATATCCCTGCGCTATTGAAAGAAAGAAACTCCTTTGACTTACAGATGTTTAGGAAGTTACTCGACACAACTTTTTTCTCTAGAGCGCGTGTGAAGAAGACAGTTTCCGATGTGGTGATCACAGTACATGCGTTCCCAACTATCAAGATGACAGCATTCGATGCCAGTGTAAGCATGGCTTCACAGGAAAACCTTGCGGTAGGTATATTTCGCTTTGTTTAGGTATAGAAAAAGCCTCAATTGTCATATAAAGAAGTGATTTCGAATAGGTTCTTTATTTCCTCGCAAATTAATAGAACCGAAAAGCTGCTCTCAATTATTTCAAGATGGTGTCAATTCCAGTGGCGTATACACCATCAATCCAGATGGCGGCAAACCAATCCAAGTGTTATGTGACATGATCACAGACGGTGGAGGCTGGACCGTTTTTCAGAAACGCTTGGACGGCTCTGTTGACTTCTATCTTAAATGGGAATCCTACAAAAACGGCTTCGGAGATCTGAGCGGAGAGTTCTGGCTTGGAAACGACAATCTTCACCGTTTAACAGCCGCTGATCATGTCATGTTGAGAGTTGACCTGGAAGACTTTGAAGGGAACATCACATATGCTGAGTACACGGATTTTGGTGTGGCAGACGAAGCTGATAAGTACCGGCTTTTGATTGGAGGATACAAGGGCACCGCTGGTGACTCTATGACGGTACATAAGTAAGTAAGGAATTCAGGTTGACTGAGACAGAATCCATTTCCAGCCGCGGGAAGCATGTTTCGAATAGGGATGTAGCTTTAGAAATTGATTTCGAAGGGAACTAATCATGAACGGCTTATCACATCCAGTTTGAATTTTGTATGTAAAGAGAAACATTTCCAGACAAAACAAAGGAAAACGTATGGCTTTGATGTTTATTTTGGGAGTTTAATGTTTTATTGGTCTCCATCTTCGTTTAAATTTTTAATCGTCACAATCACAATCATAAATGGGCATAACTAAAATTGTTCCGAAAATATCAAAGGACAAATTTGTCATGTAAAATGTTTGCTTCGTCTGTTGCATCCGCATCAAAAAAATTTGAAAGCCGTCCAAAATTCCGTCAGTGCCTGATGTGTTCATAAGACTGGCCAGCCAAGTTTGCCAAAGGATTAAACCTCCAATTTCTAGGATTCGTACAAGCCGTTTCAAAAATTTCAATCCCCGTGTTTTGGAACAAAAGATAACTATTGCCTTCATACTATACTGCTTTCAGTTCAATTACAGGCTGATCGTAGCTTTTACGACAAATAATCGACAAGTTTCTCACGGTTTTGTTTATTAAGTCGATTTTGTTCAGTTTTTACCCGGGACAAATGTTGTCGGCGGTGCATTTGAAGATTTGCCCGCCTCGATCAAAATTTTTCAAGTCGCGACAAACAATCTGCACTTGTAAAATGTTGATGTTGACAGGAAACAACTTATTCGCTAGTGCGGAAAGGCCCTAACTTTATATACTCAAGAAATTGATAAACCAAAAGACTTTCGGGAGCCTCAAACAAACTACATCAACATACACCTCCAGTAATATGTGAGACTTCAGTAAGATTGAGATCTCAACAGTTTTTCAAGGTTCCGATCTGATAAGTCACGTGACTTGATTACGTAATCGGATAACCCAGACTACCAAGAATGTGCCGCCTTTGCTTTAACACCCGCAAACGGATAAACGTTCAAAGCTTCTTGAAAAAGGACGATAAACCGTAGGCCCCATCTCCTGCATCTTCTCTTTACTGGTCAGTAGGGGATGTTAAAGAACCCACGTACTTTTCGCAAAGAGAAGGGAACGAAGCTCCCGGTATTGGGTTAGGCCTGGCCTAGTTGTTATTAGTTTGTATAGGCTACCATCCAAACCAGCTTTAAAACTGAACTTGATCAGCCTGTATAAATATCGTGAATAAATAAATAAATAAGTTACTAATGCTTTTTATGTGTCTAAACAAGGTGAAAACAAGCTTACATGAAATTTGATTTCATTTCAGCAATATGAGGTTTTCTACGAATGATCAAGACAATGACGGAGGTAACGGCCACTGCTCCCAACTCTACAAGGGAGCCTGGTGGTACCAAAACTGCCATAACTCCAATCTGAATGGATTGTACCTCAATGGCTCCCATGAGTCTCGTGCTGATGGGGTCAACTGGCTTTCTTTTAGGGGCTATCATTACTCACTAAAACGCACCGAGATGAAAGTGAGAACCAAAGTATAAGAAAATGTCTATTCCAGGATAATGCGTCGATCAAATCGAGGCTTCAACAACCCCCCCCCCCAGGCAACACTCGGATATTTGACTGTCGTTCTTTCAAAAGGGTGGGGAACTTGAACCTTTCCTGGGTGGGGTGGGCAATTTGTCTGAACCTGCAGAGTCCTTCCAGCGGAATACACGTGTTTTATGTCTTAGTATGGAGCTGTTAAAAGGTAAAGAGTTCACTTTCGCAAAAAGATGGCTACGAGGGAAAGGTCTACAAGAAAGTTACAGTCACTGACCTTGCTTCTTACAAAAAATTGTGTTTGAGCACAATTTTGGCCCCGGATGACGGGAATTTGAACGAGCCAGTCTTTAAAAGTTCAAATGCCCGGGGAGTTTCGAGGGAAGGGGATGTTGAAGCTTTTGAATTGATTGACGCTTAACCGACAAGAAAACGATTTGAACTGAAGCTCGTGCTAAACCTAAGTCAGTAAGTTGATACGTATATATGATAACACGACTAAATTGAATTTTGTTAGTAGCTTCAATGCAATTTTTAGCATTGAATTGGTATTTAGGTGGAGCTTATAGTGAACAATGCCATATTTTTTTTTTCAAAATAAAAACTGTCTGTTGCATCCATGTTTTGTTATTTAACAAAGTTTATGAAGCCTTGGACCTACTTTGAGTGCAATAGAAAGTATCTATTTCACTTGTATAGTCCTCACAGTTACTGCGATTTACTATGGGACACATGCTCCCCATCATCAACGCTAGAGCTCGAGTATATACATGTATGTGCTGCTAAAATCATACATAGAGTGCCTTGGGACACTCAGGATGTTCTATCCTTGACTGTGTGGGATTCGTATTTAAATATGTATGAAACTGGGTGATTGCTTTATTTATATACAGGATACATAATGATATGGAGGCAGATGATATTCTGTCTTTTTAATTAGATCTAGAGTAGTAGTTCTAATTATAATTTATGCAACTCCCCAAGTTTTAAATTACCACATCTTAACGTAGATTTAGGGAGAACCTCTCTAGGATGAAGAGGGCTTTTAGCCTAGAATATAACCGTCAACATGTTATTTCAGAAGGAAGCCTTTACAAACTCGAATAAATACCAAGATTACTTTTATTATTGACTACTATTTGCAAACATTTTGATTTACACTTAGAACTTTAGATTAATAGTGTATTGTTGTATGTCATACATGCAAGTCCATATCAGCTCTGTTGCTTTTAACTTTTTAACTTACGGTAAATAAAGTATTAATTGATGTTCATTGATTTATTGATTAACCAATTCATAAACGAAAGTTAGCCTTACTTAGGTCGATAACGTTTTCTGAGTAACCAAGTCACCAATAACATTCCGTAATAGAACATTTTAAAAAATTAGGGGCACATGAGATTTAAAAGGAAAAACTAAAGGCATGTAACGAACTCTGTTCTCTTGAAGAAGCTGTTGTGTGTTCCCTAATCTATCCGAAAACCCTCCTACTTTGTTTTGGTTTGTTTTGTTTTTTAGTTTCTTATTTTTTAGGGGTTTTTTTTGGTGAAGTTTTCTTCCAAGTGGATACATTCGTTTTCATGGAATAAAAGCAGCTAGCGTCCGCTTCACTGTAAATCTTGCATGGGCTCATCATACTATAGGTTGCCTAAATTTCAGTCTCATTCAAGTTAAAACGCTTCGTTTTCTGTTAAAAAGGGGGAAGAATCTATTTAAAAGCAAATTAGTTTTGGCATATATTCGAATTCGAAGTAGGTCATTTCCGTTTGCGCTAACAACCATACCAGAAACTAATCTCTAAATTACTGCAGTTGAGTGACGCGTATGCAGTTTAAAGCCAATCCCGAATTCAAAGCACTTCCTTTGATATAATACTCATACATTTGCACCGGAAAATAAACATGAGCAATCATTCAACTACTTGTTGGATATCAACAGTCAACTTATCCAACATCTGCCTATTAAAACGGTGTACGACGATATTCTAAGTAAACTTTAACAACTTCAAAAACAAAATACCAATCCAATTGAATTATCATAAGTTCAAATTAGTTCAACAGATCCCGTAATGTTATTCTTTAACAATATGCAAATTTTGGCTGCCCATCCTTACTTCCGAATCTGCTGAGCTGCAACGTCTGCTCGCATGGAGAAGCTTTCGAAGTTACTTATTATTTCTGAATGAAAATTGTAAAATAATATTTCTCTTCCCCTATTAAAGACTAGTCTCCATGAGGTTCTCTTACGGACAAAATATCGAACATAGATACATTAATGTCTTATTATTGCGTTATTGTTATGCGTTATAATACAAATCTTAAAATAAAATAAATCAATTTTACCCAGAATACATCGATTTTGGATGTCATACATCGATGTTGTGCAGCATACATCGCTTTCCTGACTCATTCACGCGTGACCTTATTTAACTAAAAGATGTTCAATAAAACTAAAAGATGAGGGAGCGGAAATAGAAATGACCGGAAGTCAGATTAAACAAGAGTCCCCGGGAACCAGCACTTTAAAAATGGAGGAAATAGAGGCAAATGATCAGTGAAGTTTGAGAAGCACTATGCAAGGTGCACGGATTTGGCTGCCCAACATCGAAGGATTTTTTACTTCTTTGGGTAGGCTACTGGAAAATGCAGAAGGGCAAAGGAACACTGCGTCCTACAACTCGGCTGAATTTTTTAGTCGCCGTTTACGAGAAAACGAAAGAACTCTTGTCACTTTGACTCTAAGAATAGAAGAAGCCTTCCCAAATGAAGGTGAGGTGATCTCTGATCTAAACGAACTTGTTTTTCTTATGAACCAACTTTCAAGGGACTTTGACAGAATTTTCGAGGACTCGGAACGTTCTACGTTTACTGCACCATCGTCCTTAAACGATCGTCTTTCAACTGTGGCTAGGAACGGTTTAGTTGGCAGACCAAGGCTACAGATCTTACAGCAGTGACGCAGGTTTTCGTTGGGCTGATATCTGAAGAATTCTTGGATGAGAGTATTGCTTATGGCAAAATTGGTTTTGGCAAGATACAGACATGAAAGGATGATCCCTCCTTATCTTACTTTCAGTTAACAGTTGTGTTAACAGTTTCAAGTTACTCAGCATATTTATTTAACTGTTTCATTAACAGCATGATAAACTCAGCACTAACAAAAAGAGCTTACAAGAGCTCATTTACAAGAGTATAAACTTCTCTGCAATAGCCATTATGCATGCAATGTAGCCACAGCTTTACCTTATTTGCTATTGTTTTGAGTGATAGCAAATCAAGGCTAGATCTCATGTCAAAGTGTTTATGCTATGAAGCATTTAGTACATTATGCCACTATAACATCATGTATTTTTTTCCCGGCTATTAAAATTTTTACACTCCTTTGCATCAGTAAGGCTGTTAGATTTGAGATTATACCTGATTACTGTTACAGTTTCCCATTTACATTGTCATTAGTAATTTTATTCTTGGCATACTGACATGTATAGCAGTAACCAGTTTATACTAACTGTTTTAAGAGTTCACTCCAAGTATATGAAGTTAATACAGTAAATCATGAACAGCAGTTTAAATAAAAAGAAGCAATCTGCAATACCACTTGGCAGGCTATGATTCCATCATGATCACCAATTTTGAAGGCTGCATCTCTAGCTTCTTGCAGTGGCAATTATTGGTTATGTGTCAGAGTAGTAATTGTGTCAGGTACCGAAACTGCATAGTCACTCTGCATGTCAGGTACAGGCCCTTCTTCATCAATCCCATGATGGTCAAAATTAACAGCCTTGCTGGCAGTCACATCTGTCGCAGCCTTATACCCAGAATTTCTGAAATGTAGCATTCCTTGTATCCAGAGCTGATTGGGAGAGAAATTGCATTGTGTGCTTACAGGATGATTATTGCACTGACCGCTAAATTAGTTCATTTCATTGCATCTGCCTATCTGAGTAATAGTGGTAATGATAATAATAATAATGACAACAACAACAATAATGATCATAACAACAAGAAGAGGCATTTGTTGACCACCCATGAGTAACAGGCATGATAGTCGGGAATTTTGAGCATAATATCTGGGGAAGGTGGGGGCTGGGAAACTGGATTTGGGTGATTAGTGAGGGGGCTAAATAGAATTGGGGGAAGTATCTCAAATCATGAGTTGAGTTGGCATTAATGCTCATGCATCAAAATTACAGCCTGACCTCCCTTGTACCACAGATTTAAAACCGCTTGTCGCAAAATTAGAAAAGAACCCTTAAAAGGTACCAAGATCCTGTTTTATGGGCATAGCTTGATATGTTTTTCACCCCTAAGAGGAAACAATTCTGAAACAACACAGTTAACCGTAAGCACTAAAACATGGAACGATCTAAATCCACCTTAACACCATCTACAACCACCTACAACCATCTACAACTACCTCAAAATTTTCAACAACCACCTCAAAAAAATCTACAGCCACTCGCAAACCATCTAAAACCATCTAAAACAAGGCATAAATGTCTGAAATAAGGCGAGACGACAACATATCACGTACATGAAATGCGAGAATCGAACGAAACCTCTACCACCCCCTGAAATCTTACTCTTAGTGTTCCTTTACCCTTCTGCACTTTCCAATAGCCTACCCGAAGACGTAAAAAATCCTTCGATGTTGGGCAGCCAAATCCGTGCACCTTGCGTACTGCTTCTCAAACTTCATTGATCATTTGCCTCTATTCCCGCCATTTTGTTATTTACCGGGGCCTCTTGCTTAATGAGTCAGGAAAGTGATGTATAATGCACAACATCGATGTATGACATCCAAATCGATGTATTCCGGATGAAATTGATTTATTTTATTTTAAAACTTGTATTATAACGCATAACAATAACGTAATTGAACAAAACATTAATGTATCCATGTTCGATATTTTGTCCGTAAAAAAACCTCATAGGTCTCTTTCTATATTAAACAGGGCACTAAAGCAAACCTCACTCAAGGCCCACTATGGAAGCCGAAAAGGGACAATCCAAAAATATTTTGCAAATCCGAAAAAAATATTCAGAACCTTTTAGACAAATCGCTTTTGAAAAGGTTGTCAAATCGAGAAAACAATTTCAAATCCTTGTTTAATTCATAGATCGACAAATAAATTTCGCGGAAAATCGAAAATAGTTTACAATCCAAGAATCGTTCCTTAAATCCAGAAAATTTTCGCAAATCGAGAAAAATATTTTGTCACGTGACACTTTCGCCCGGCCGTGAGAATAAAGATCATTGAAAGACAGACCGACACGGACTCCCCATGTGGCTTTTGTGGTCGTGTCACATTATCGCCTTCAAATTATATTTATGCTCTTATAAGCATGTCTTTAAGAAATTTTCCCTTTTTGTAAGAGATGGTCTGAGGTTTTTCAGAAATTGTTTTCAGCAAGGACTGATTGTGTATGTTTGGTCTCTTTAATGTTCCACATCGACGGCAGAATAGCTCATTACTCACAAATTCTTTTCCAATACACTTGGTACAGTTTAGTCCGTTCGCGTAGTGATTCCAAGTCGACCTGGTGCAACCTAGTGCGATGAAATGAGCTGTAATGTGACAAAGTGCTGACTACTGGCGCAAATGTCACGTGACAAAATATTTTTCTCCATTTTCGTAAATCTTCTGGATTTTGGAAAGACTCCTGGATTGAAGACTATTTTCGATTTTCGTGAAAGTTATTTGTGGATCTTTGAATAAAACCAGGACCTGAAATTGTTCCCTCGATTTGACAAACTTTCCAAAAGCGATTTGTCTATTAGATATCGATTCTAAACATTTTTTCGGATTTGCAAAATATTTTTGGATTTTCCCTTCTCTGCTTCCGTAATAACAGGTAATTTAGTGTTAGCAACTGAGTTGAATACGTAAATTGGGCACCGTAATGTTTCGAGCGTTAGCCCTTCGTCTAAGCTCTGACGGAAATGAAAACCAGCTTAGCAGAAAGTTAACAAAACATTTTGTTTATACTGTTTTTGTTCTGGCAATTTTCTTGCACCTGGTTATCTAGTTAGGAAATAGAACGAAATAACTCATTCCTTTTTATCATACTCTTTCTGATAGTGAAGACTAAACATTTATCTCAGCATAATATGTCTTCTTTGCGCCTTTGCCTATGGCATAAGCCGTATTTCAGGGCCAAATTTCAAGGCAATTAACTTTGCCGAAAAGATAAAGGGACAAAAGCTGAAAAGAAGCCTGATAAGAGATGGAGAAGTAGATTCGGACAATAATCGTGATAGGATTTTGCCCGCCGTTGGTGTTAGGGGAAAGAGACTAGACTAACAAAAACAGTTAGGTTTTCGAGAAAAAATAATTCAAATGACTTTGAGGTCATTTTGGCGATGAATACCGGATGAGAGGCTGTTAAAGACAGTATAAATCAGTCTGATAGAGAGTGGCATATCTAGAGCCTTAATTCTCGCTTTTCTTTTGACGTAAATCTTGCATGTGAACTAGTCGCGTTTTGCTATCCAAAAGGAAAGGATGTGTCTTCTGTTGCGCTTCGTAATAAAATTGTCGCATATTGTAGCAAGACTTGGTTTTCTTGGACAGAGAGTAAGGGGACCCCCTCATGGCTATAGTCATCGTCAATGATGATAAAAAATACTGATAAAAGTAATAATAGTGACGGTGATGTAATAACAACTACTATTCATCATGATATCATCATCGTAATCATCATCATCATCATCATCATTGTTATCATGCTGGTAACCTCATATCCGAGGTCTCTCTTTTCCTTAGAACGAGGCTTGTGTACAGGTTTTCTGTTGTACGTAACAGGGTGCACAAGCCGAAGACCATATCGCAAAGTAGTTTGTGCAAATCCTATCCGCAACAACATGAGTGTCCATCCTTAGAATATCATTGCCCTTTTGAAAGAAAGAAACTCCTTCGATTTACAGATGTTTAGGAATTTACTTGACACAAATTTTCTCTCTAGAGCGCGTGTAAAGAGGACAATTTCCAATGTGGGGATCATGGTATATGTGTTCCTAACTATCGATGCCAGTTTAAGCATGGCTTCGCAGGAAAACCTTGCGGTAGGTGTATATCCCTTTACTTAGGCATGGAAAAAGCCTCAATTATCATATAAAGAAGTCATCTTATATAGGTTCTTTTTCTCCACGCAATAGAAGCAAAAAGTTGCTCTCAATTGTTTCAAGATGGTTTCAATTCTAGCGGCGTATACACCATCCAGATGGTGGCAAACCAATCCAAGTGTTATGTGACATGACCACAGACGGTGGAGGCTGAACCGTTTTTCAGAAACGCTTGGATGGCTCTGTTGACTTCTATCTTAGATGGGAATCCTACAGAAACGGCTTCGGAGATCTGAGCGGAGATTTAGGGCTTGGAAACGACAATCTTCACCGTTTAACAGCCGCTGATGACGTTATGTTGAGAGTTGACCTGGAAGACTTTGAAGGGAACATCACGTACGCTGAGTACACCAATTTTATTGTGGCAGACGAAGCTTACAAGTACCGGCTTTTTGTTGAAGGATACAATGACACTGCTGGTGACTCTATGACGGTACATAGGTAAGAAAGATATTATGTTGTCTAAGAGAGTATCCATTTCCAGCCGCGAGAAGCATGTTTCGATTAGAGGTGCAGTTTTAGAAAATTATCAGCGAAGGGAACTGATCATAACGGACTGTCACATATAGTTTAAATTTTGTATCTAAAGAGAAACAAAAATTAGAACAAAAGAAAAACGCCTGGCTTTAAATCATTCTGCAATCACTAGTAAGTATAATTACATGGGTTCTACGTCTAATAAAAACTGCACGACTGTCACCTTGATCCCTTCTCTCCTGTTCAATAAAGCTGACTGGTTTCATCGTTCTTTATCGTGAGAGAAACTCAAGAATCAACAAAGTATCAACAAAATAGAGGCGTTCTGTCTTGAAATTTAAAGATACGATGGCGGTGCGTTTGAAGATTTGTCCGCTTCGGCCAAAATTTGTCAAGTCGCAACAATTCAGCTGCACTTGTAAAATATTGATGATGACATGAAATTTGTCTAGATAAAAACCTTTTTCGCTTATGTGGAAAGGTCCTAACTTTACAAACGCGAGAAACTGATAAACTAAGAGGCTTTCGTGAGCCTTAAACAAACTTCAGCAACGTACACTTCTAGTAATATGTGAGGACAGAAAGACTTGAGTGAGATTGACATTTCAACAGTTTTCCGAGATCATTCAAGAAATGCAGGTGAGGAGCAAGGTTCCAATCTCATAAGTCACGTGATTTGATTGCGTCATCCGATAACCTAGACTGCTCTACGGGAGGATCAGGGCTCAAGCCCCAGACCAGACCAACACTCAGAGTCGTGAAATGTGCTGCCTTTTCTGTGAACCCGCAAATGGATAAACGTTCAAAGCCTCTCGAAAAAGGACGATAAACCGTAGGCCCCGTCTCCTGCATCTTCTCAGTCCTGGTTGGCAGGGGATGTTAGGGAACACACAAAGTCCCCGCAAGGAGAAGGGAGCGAAGCTACCGGTGTTGTGTTTTGGCCTTGTTATTAGTTTCTACAGGCTACCATTCAAACCAACTTTAAAGCTGACCTGGGCCAACTGTATAAATATCGTAAATAAACGAATAAATAAAAAAACAAATCGCTTTCTATCTGTCTAAACATGGTACAAAACGAGCTTACATAAGATTTCATTTCAGCAATATGGAGTTTTCTGCGAATGATCAAGACAATGATTGATATTACTTCCAATGCTCTCGAAGCTACAAGGGAGCCTGGTGGTACAAAAGCTGCCATCAATCCAAACTGAACGGATTGTACCTCAATGGCTCCCATTTGTCTTATGCTGATGGAGTCAACTGGCTTTCTTTCAGAGGCCATCGTTACTCGCTAAAACGCACCAAGATGAAAGTGAAAACCATAGCATGAGACAATGTCTATCCCAGAATAAAGCGCCAATCAAATCAAGGCTTCAACATTCCCCCCAGGCAACACACGGGTATTTGACTGTCGTTCTTTCCGGGGGGTGAGGAACTTGAACCTTGTATGGGTGGGGTGGGCTATTTGAACCGGACTTATCAAGTTCCTCCAGCGGAATACACGTGTTTTATCTTTTAATATGGAGCTGTTTAAAGGTAAAGAGTTCACTTTCGCGAGCAGATACCTCATAAGGAAAGGTCTCCAAGAAAGTCACAGTCGCTGATCTTGCCTTTTATAAACAAATTGGCATCAAATCCGGCACTTGGTAGGGCATTTGAACACAATTTTTAGCCCCGGTAGACGGGAATTTGAAGGAGGAACTCTTTAAAAGTTTAAATGCCCCGAGAGTTTCCTGGCGGGGGAATGATGAAGCTTTTGAGTTGATCGACGCTAAACGGACGCAAGAAAAAACTTTAAACTGAAATATTAGTTTGGAATGGCTTCAGCAAAAGTTGCAAAAATACCTCAGATCATGGTACTAGGTCGGTGATTCTAGAAATTCCAGGAAGAAATGGTCTGTGCAAGACTAGTATCAGGTCAAAAGGGTGAAGAGCAAAAATAATGACTTAGCTTCGTAATAGAAAGCACCTCCGAAAAAGGGAAGATCCTACGTTAAAAACAACTCAGTTTTAGCATACATATATGAATTCGAACCAGACCATTTCCGTTTATGCTAACAATCATACCAGAAACTAATCTCTAAATTATTGCAATTGAGTAACGCGTATGCACTTTAAAGCCAATCCCGAATTCAAAGCACTTCCTTCGAAATAATACTTCTACATTTGCACCGGAAAATAAACATGAGCAATCATTCAGCTACTTGTTTGATATCTACAATCAACTTATCCGACATCTGCTTATTAAAACGGTGTACGAGGATATTATAAGTAAACTTAAACAACTTTAAAATGAAAATACCAATCCAATTGAATTATAATAAGTTCAAATTAGTTCTACAGATCCCGTAATCTTATTCTTTGACACTATACAAAGTTCGGCTCCTCATCCTTGCTTCCGAATCTGCTGAGCTGCGACATCTACCGGGAAGGAGAAGCTTTCGAAGTTGTTTTTATTTTTGAATCAAAATTGTAAACTAATACTTCCCTTCCCCGATTAAAGACGGTCTCTTTCGATATCAAACAGGAAACTAAAGCTAACCACACTGAAGGCCTACAGTGGCTTCACAGATTTCCTAACTGAAAATGTGACATCATAGAAGTGCTTTGTACAAAGACTTAAGTTATTTTAACGAAAAAGAGGCAGCTGGTTCTTTACCCAACTTTACTGTAAATGATATAAAAATCATATGTGTGAACTGCGTTTGAAGAAATGTATATGGAAGCGATCCCCGCAGTTATGAACACTACTTAAGTAGTAGTGAGAATAAGGCCTGAAAAAAATTCAGGCTCGTATGGGATTTGAACCCATGACCTCTGCGATAACGGGGCAGCGCTTTACTAACTGAGCTAACAAGCCAACTGGTCGGTATCGCAGAGGCCTGGGTTCAAATCCCGTACGAGCCTGCATCTCATAAGCTTTAGTGTAAAACTCAGATGCTTTCTTCGGCTGGTTGAGACTGTAAAGACAGTTTCAAATGGCATTGTAGCACCTCGCAAGATCAGTGTGCTTCTTTAATCCCTTAACTACCAGAAGTGATTAACATGTAACTTCTCCTCAAAGTTTGCTCTGTCGTTCTCAAACTTCCTGAATGCCTCGACATACTGTGGCTCTATAAGTTTGGCAATTTTCTCCTTCTCGGCCAGAACGTATATGTAAAGATGTCTCTTAGCTTCCATTTAGGATACCTGAAAGGCTTCATGAGCCTTGATACTATCTGCGTACCTTTCTCAAAAGTGGATGAATGTCATATCTCCTCTTTACCTACGAAGCTTCCTTTGTGACCACAACTAATGACTGCACTGGCCACAAGTCCCTCTAGCAGCAAGAAAGCTTGTGAATTACTGATAACAAGAAATGTTGCTGCTATGGCCTTTGAAAAAGGACCTCAGAACAAAGAAACTGATACTGCAGACATCTTTAAACTGTCCAAACATTTCTCTAATTGTAGACAGCCAAACCATATTCACTCTGTCTTCCGTAAAACTAAGTTTGATTGCAGATTGCAGACTACAAGCACAGCCCCGAGAAAAATAATTTCTAGGCCTAAATTTTGCACTCTGGGCCTTAACTGAGCTTTTTATTTCTTGTGACTCAGTCTTCTATTTCATATTTTTTTCTGTCCTTTAGTCCCATGGACACTTTTAGACCTGAGGAGTTTTTTTCCACTTTGTTGGGATTAAAATAACTTTTGTTGTAAAAGGAGGAACCGGCAAATAACGCAAAACTTATGAAAAAAGTATAAACAGCCGGTGCTCTCATTTCTGACACGAGGGACAAAAAATTGAGCATTACTTATCTGCAATATGAATTCACTTGAGAAAGAAACTTATGAAAGTTGATAAGAAAAAGAAACATGAGTGAAAATCTAATCTATGTGTGAAGATTGATGGACACACTTTTGTTGTGGTTCAATTTTATCCTTGGTTCAAATTTTATTTTCCTTTGTTTCAAACTCATTATCATACATTAGAAACAACCAAGACAAACGAAAATAAAATTTGAACCAGGGATAAAATTGAACTACAAACTACAACATATTCATCTATGTCCATTAAGTTCGCTAAAGTTGAAAAATGTGCTATTCACAAGGAAACAAAAAATTAAGTAGTAAGAACCAAACGTTTTCGACATTAGGTTATTATCATTAGCTTATTATTAATAAGCACTGTCCGCTAAATTGCATATTTTATATCCTTAAGTAATTACCGACAGGAGTCGTTTCGCAACGTAAGAATTAATTTGCTTATTCAAACTAGGCTGCAAAAGTTGCATTATGAGACCTTCAAGGATTCTTAGTTGATGAAAAGACTTCTCCGTGCAGATCATGCCCCAGTTGAAGGAATGCGAACGATTCTCCCGGGGATGGCATTTAGGTTCCAAGTCATTAGACGTGTTTGCCAATGACGTCTTCTCGCTTTTCACTGAAGTAAATGTGGAGGACACCATTGACTACATCACTAAATGAATTCACACGTACAACAAATTACTCAAAATCAGCAATAAACTTCTCTTCAAACGTGCTCTCTGCCACTTCCCGAACAAAACTCGTCACGAAACTCCTCCCATCGGGAATTAGATAAATGAAATATAGTCAATTTGGCGAACTGTGTTTATTTACCCTCATGATAACCTAGTGTCGAAAACGTTTGGTTTTTACTCTTTAATATATTATTTCCTGATAAATGGCCCAGATTCATCTATATTTTTCTAATTCTGTGTTGTAATTAATTACAATGCATGAAGGCTAAGGGAAAGAAACACTCAAAAGCTCTAAAAAGCTTCAGGAAAATTTTGGGGACACAGAAAGTTATGCCGGAGTAACTGCCGTAATTATTAAATCAATGGACTCATTCAAATAAGCCTTAGGTTTGAAACTTGCTTAAGAGCATTTGACAATTTATGTTGCACGCACCGACTCCGATTTCTGAGACTGAACACGAATCTTTAGATTGTCATCCTTATTTAAACAGCTTCACTCGACATCAGTTATATTTCCACGCAGGATCTTAAAGATGCTATTAAATTTTGACAAGGAAAGAGTCATAGACGCTGAAAATTATTCAAATATAGATACTAGAGTGCAAATATGTATAACTAAAGAAAATTAAAAAGTCCTTTCACCAAGTCCTTTCCTTTATGCTCTCTGTATGAGAAAAAGATGACTCAACCATCAGTCCTCAAGAAGAATAGTCACGGTGAGAAAAAAGTAAAAAAAAAATGGAAAACACTGCAACCTAATGCAGTTTGAAGGAAGCCTAATACCTGTTTAGCAACCTGCCTATGTTGACGGTCACCAAAAAAAACATGTCATATTGCCTATACCGTTTTTATTTTTGCAATTTTTTAGCACCTGCTTATCTAGTTTGTCAATAGAAATGAAATAAACATTCATCCTTTTCCATCATATTCTCTCTGACAGTGAAGACTAAACATGCATCTCAGCATAATATCTCTTCTTTGCGCTGTTGCCTACGGCATAAACCGTATTTCAGGTCCAAATCTCAAAGCTGTTAACTTTGCCGGAAAGATAAAAAGACAAAAGCTGAACGGAAGCCTGATAAGAGATATAGAAGTGGATTCGGAAAGTTCCTGTCAGTTTGAGTGTGTGTATGAAGAGCGATGTCAGTCTTACAACTTTGGAAACGTAAAGGGCGACTCAAACAAATTCAAGTGTCAACTAAGCGACTCTGATCGATTTGCTGGATTTGCTAACTTTATCGAGGATAAAGATTTCATTTACAGGGGAATAAAGGTAAGCTAAATCTGTTTAGTGCATCAACAATGACTTCTGTTGTGGATCAGAATTAAAATCTTGATTAACTGAACTATTTAAGCTTTCATTTCTTCTTTTACCTCCTTATCTGCTTAAGAAGGTCTGTGAATAATCGTGATAGAAATTTTCCGGCTGTTGACGTTAGGAGAAGGGGGCTCCACTCACGAAAACGGCTAGATTTTTCGCGAAAAATGTTTCGATTTGTTTTATATATAAAGCCTTCATTCTTGCTTTTCTTTCAAGTAAATCTTCCATGTCAACTAGTCGCATTTTGCTATCCAACAAGAAAGGATGTGTATTCTGTTGCGCTTCGTAATAAAATTGTCGCATATTGTAGCAAGACTTGGTTTTCTCAGACGGAGCGTAAGGAGACCCACTCATGGCTATAACCATCGTCAATGATGATAAAAAGATACTGATAAAAGTAATGATTATGACGTTGATGATAAAAACAAATACTACCATTGATCATGATATCATTATCGTCTTCATCATCATCATCATTATCATGGTGGTAAATTCATACCCGAGGTCTCTATTTCCCTAAGAACGAGGCTTGTGTATGGTCTCGTAGACTTTGTTTATCTCCCAACCTATCAAAGGTTTTCTGTTGCACGTAACAGGGTGCGCAAGCCGAAGGCCATATCTTGAAGAAATTTGTGCAAATCCTGTTTGCAACCAAATGAGTTGCTATCCTTCGAATCTCCCTGCGCTATTGAAAGAAAGAAACTCCTTTGACTTACAGATGTTTAGGAAGTTACTCGACACAACTTTTTTCTCTAGAGCGCATGTGAAGAAGACAGTTTCCGATGTGGTGATCACAGTATATGCGTTCCCAACTATCAAGATGACAGCATTCGATGCCAGTGTAAGCATGGCTTCACAGGAAAACCTTGCGGTAGGTATATTTCGCTTTGTTTAGGTATAGAAAAAGCCTCAATTATCATATAAAGAAGTGATTTCGAATAGGTTCTTTATTTCCTCGCAAATTAATAGAACCGAAAAGCTGCTCTCAATTGTTTCAAGATGGTTTCAATTCTAGTGGCGTATACACCATCAATCCAGATGGCGGCAAACCAATCCAAGTGTTATGTGACATGATCACAGACGGTGGAGGCTGGACCGTTTTTCAGAAACGCTTGGACGGCTCTGTTGACTTCTATCTTAAATGGGAATCCTACAAAAACGGCTTCGGAGATCTGAGCGGAGAGTTCTGGCTTGGAAACGACAATCTTCACCGTTTAACAGCCGCTGATCATGTCATGTTGAGAGTTGACCTGGAAGACTTTGAAGGGAACATCACATATGCTGAGTACACGGATTTTGGTGTGGCAGACGAAGCTGATAAGTACCGGCTTTTGATTGGAGGATACAAGGGCACCGCTGGTGACTCTATGACAGTACATAAGTAAGTAAGGAATTCAGGTTGACTGAGACAGAATCCATTTCCAGCCGCGGGAAGCATGTTTCGAATAGGGATGTGGCTTTAGAAATTGATTTCGAAGGGAACTAATCGTGAACGGCTTATCACATCTAGTTTGAATTTTGTATGTAAAGAGAAACATTTCCAGATAAAACAAAGGAAAACGTATAGCTTTGATTTTTATTTTGGGAGTTTAATGTTTTATTGGTCTCCATCTTCGTTTAAATTTTGAATCGTCACAATCACAATCCTAAACGGACATAACTAAAATTGTTCCGAAAAAATCAAAGGACAAATTTGTCATGTAAAATGTTTGCTTCGTCTGTTGCATCCGCATCAAAAAAAATTGAAAGCCGTCCAAAATTCCGTCAGTGCCTGATGTGTTCATAAGACTGGCCAGCCAAGTATGCCAAAGGATTAAACCTCCAATTTCCAGGATTTGTACAAGCCGTTTCAAAAATTTCAATCCCCGTGTTTTGGAACAAAAGATAACTATTGCCTTCATACTATACTGCTTTCAGTTCAATTACGCGCTGATCGTAGCTTTTACGACAAATAATCGACAAGTTTCTCACGGTTTTGTTTATTAAGTCGATTTTGTTCAGTTTTTACCCGGGACAAATGTCGTGGGCGGTGCATTTGAAGATTTGTCCGCCTCGAACAAAATTTGTCAAGTCGCGACAAACAATCTGCACTTGTGAAATGTTGATGTTGACAGGAAACAACTTATTCGCTACTGCGGAAAGGCCCTAACTTTACATATTCAAGAAATTGATAAACCAAAAGACTTTCGGGAGCCTCAAACAAACTACATCAACATACACTTCAAGTAATGTGTGAGACTTCAGTAAGATTGAGATCTCAACAGTTTTTCAAGGTTCCGATCTGATAAGTCACGTGACTTGATTACGTAATCCGATAACCTAGACTACCAAGAATGTGCCGCCTTTGTTTTAACACCCGCAAATGGATACAGCTTCTTGAAAAAGGACGATAAACCGTAGGCCCCATCTCCTGCATCTTCTCTCTACTGGTCAGTAGGGGATGTTAAAGAACCCACGTATTTTTCACAAAGAGAAGGGAACGAAGCTCCCGGTATTGGGTTAGGCCTGGCCTAGTTGTTATTAGTTTGTATAGGCTACCATCCAAACTAGCTTTAAAGCTGAACTTGATCAGCCTGTATAAATATCGTGAATAAATAAATAAATAAGTAACTAATGCTTTTTATGTGTCTAAACAAGGTGAAAACAAGCTTACATGAAATTTCATTTCATTTCAGCAATATGAGGTTTTCTACGAATGATCAAGACAATGACGGAGATAACAGGCATTGCTCCCAACTCTACAAGGGAGCCTGGTGGTACCAAAACTGCCATAACTCCAATCTGAATGGATTGTACCTCAATGGCTCCCATAAGTCTTATGCTGATGGAGTCAACTGGCTTCATTTCAGAGGCCATTATTACTCACTAAAACGCACTGAGATGAAAGTGAGAACCAATGCGTAAGACAATGTCCATCCCAAGATAAAGCGCCGATCAAATCGAGGCTTTAACATCCCTCCCAGGCAACACTCGGGCATTTGACTGTCGTTCTTTCAAAAGGGTGGGGAACTTGAACCTTTCCTGGGTGGGGTGGGCAATTTTTCTGAACCTGCCAAGTCCTTCCAGCGGAATACACGTATTTTATGTCTAAGTATGAAGCTGTTAAAAGGTAAAGAGTTCACTTTCGCAAAAAGATGGCTACGAGGAAAAGGTCTACAAGAAAGTTACAGTCACTGATCTTGCTTCTTACAAAAAATTGTGTTTGAGCACAATTTTGGCCCCGGAGGACGGGAATTTGAACGAGCCAGTCTTAAAAAGTTCAAATGCCCGGGGAGTTTCGAGGGGGGGGGGATGTTGAAGCTTTTGAATTGATTGACGCTTAACCGACAAGAAAACAATTTGAACTGAAGCTCGCGCTAAACATAAGTCAGCAAGTTGATACGTATATATGATGACACTACTAAATTGAATTTTGTTAGTAGCTTCAATGCAATTTTTAGCATTGAATTAGTATTTAGGTGGAGCTTATAGTAAACAATGCCATATTTTTTTTTCAAAATAAAAACTGGCTGTTGCATCCATGTTTTGTTATTTAACAAAGTTTATGAAGCCTTGGACCTACTTTGAGTGCAATAGAAAGTATCTATTTCACTTGTATAGTCCTCACAGTTACTTACTGCGATTTACTATGGGACACATGCTCCCCATCATCAACGCTAGAGCTCGAGTATATACATGTATGTGCTGCTAAAGTCATACATATACTGCCTTGACCCTGCCTTGCCTGCCCTGCCTTCTATCCTTGACTGTGTGGGATTCGTTTTTAAATATGTATGAAACTGGGTGATTGCTTTATTTATATACAGGATACATAATGATATGGAGGCAGATGATATTCTGTCTTTTTAATTAGATCTAGAGTAGTAGTTCTAATTATAATTTATGCAACTCCCCAAGTTTTAAATTACCACATCTTAACATAGATTTAGGGAGAACCTCTCTAGGATGAAGAGGGCTTTTAGCCTAGAATATAACCGTCAACATGTTATTTCAGAAGGAAGCCTTTACAAACTCGAATAAATACCAAGATTACTTTTATTATTGACTACTATTTGCAAACATTTTGATTTACACTTAGAACTTTAGATTAATAGTGTATTGTTGTATGTCATACATGCAAGTCCATATCAGCTCTGTTGCTTTTAACTTTTTAACTTACGGTAAATAAAGTATTAATTGATTTTCATTGATTTATTGATTAACCAATTCATAAACGAAAGTTAGTCTTACTTAGGTTGATAACGTTTTCTGAGTAACCAAGTCACCAATAACATTCCGTAATAGAACATTTTAAAAAATCAGGGGCACACGAGATTTAAAAGGAAAAACTAAAGGCATGTAACGAAATCCGTTCTCTTGAAGAAGCTTTTGTGTGTTCCCTAATCTATCCGAAAACCCTCCTACTTTGTTTTGGTTTGTTTTGTTTTTTAGTTTCTTATTTTTTAGGGACTTTTTTGGTGAAGTTTTCGTCCAAGTGGATGCATTCGTTTTCATGGAATAAAAGCAGCTAGCGTCCGCTCCACTGTAAATCTTGCATGGGCTCATCATACTATAGGTTGCCTAAGTTTCAGTCTCATTCAAGTTAAAACGCTTCGAAATATAATAGAGAGCGCTGTCCCCCGAAATTCTGTTACTCTGTTTTTAACAGAGTAACAGAATAAGCACCTCCTAAAAAGGGGAAGAATCTATTTAAAAGCAAATTAGTTTTGGCATATATTCGAATTCGAAGTAGGTCATTTCCGTTTGCGTTAACAACCATACCAGAAACTAATCTCTAAATTACTGCAGTTGAGTGACGCGTATGCAGTTTAAAGCCAATCCCGAATTCAAAGCACTTCCTTTGATATAATACTCATACATTTGCACCGGAAAATAAACATGGGCAATCATTCAACTACTTGTTGGATATCAACAGTCAACTTATCCAACATCTGCTTATTAAAAAGGTGTACGACGATATTCTAAGTAAACTTTAACAACTTCAAAAACAAAATACCAATCCAATTGAATTATCATAGGTTCAAATTAGTTCAACAGATCCCGTAATGTTATTCTTTAGCAATATGCAAATTTTGGCTTCCCATCCTTGCTTCCGAATCTGCTGAGCTGCAACGTCTGCTCGGATGGAGAAGCTTTCGAAGTTACTTATTATTTCTGAATGAAAATTGTAAAATAATATTTCCCTTCCCCTATTAAAGACTGGTCTTACGGACAAAATATTGAACATAGATACATTAATGTCTTATTCAATTGCGTTATTGTTATGCGTTATAATACAAATCTTAAAATAAAATAAATCAATTTTACCCAGAATACATCGATTTTGGATGTCATACATCGATGTTGTGCAGCATACATCGCTTTCCTGACTCATTCACGCGTGACCTTATTTAACTAAAAGATGTTCAATAAAACTAAAAGATGAGGGAGCGGAAATAGAAATGACCGGAAGTCAGATTAAACAATAGGCCCAGGGAACTAGCACTTTAAAAATGGCGGAAATTGAGGCAAATGATCAGTGAAATTTGAGAAGCACTATGCAAGGTGCACGGATTTGGCTGCCCAACATCGAAGGATTTTTTACTTCTTTGGGTAGGCTACTGGAAAAAGCAGAAGGGCAAAGGAACACTGCGTCCTACAACTCGGCTGAATTTTTTAGTCGCCGTTTACGAGAAAACGAAAGAACTCTTGTCACTATGACTCTAAGAATAGAAGAAGTCTTACCAGATGAAGTTGAGGTGATCTCTAATCTAAACGAACTTGTTTTTCTTATGAACCAACTTTCAAGGGACTTTGACAGAATTTTCGAGGACTCGGAACGTTCTACGTTTACTGCACCATCGTCCTTAAACGATCGTCTTTCAACTGTGGCTAGGAACGGTTTAGTTGGCAGACCAAGGCTACCGATCTTACAGCAATGACGCAGGTTTTCGTTGGGCTGATATCTGAAGAATTCTTGGATGAGAGTATTGCTTATGGCAAAATTGGCTTTGGCAAGATATAGACATGAAAGGATGATCCCTCCTTATCTTACTTTCAGTTAACAGTTGTGTTATTCTTAGGCCCACAAACCATTTTTATTCATAATTTTTCATAGGACGTAAAAAAACACACATAGAATCATAATCACTAAGAGGTTGAACAAGGGAGGGCGTAACTTGAGGTTTTAAGGCAAAAAATCTTTGCAATTGGTACAATTATCCATGACTTTACATATGCTTATGGGAACATTTTGCTCCTTCATTGCTAGAAATTTCTACTGCTCAAATTAATACAAAATCTCTTAATTTCCTAAGCAGTGGCCAAGGAAAATGTGCCAGTGGACCCTTCATATAAAACAATAAAATTTTCAAATCCGTTTAGATTACTCAGGAAATGTTCCACGTTCAAAGTTCCAGTTTCAAGTTACTCAGCATATTTATTTAACTGTTTCATTAACAGCATGATAAACTCAACACTAACAAAAAGAGCTTACAAGAGCTCATTTACAAGAGTATAAACTTCTTTGCAATAGCCATTATGCGTGCAATGTAGCCACAGCTTTACCTTATTTGCTATTGTTTTGAGTGATAGCAAATCAAGGCTAGATCTCATGATCTCAAGTGTTTATACTATGAAGCATTTAGTACATTATGCCACTATAACATCATGTATTTTTTCCCAGCTATTAAAAGTTTTACACTCCTTTGTATCAGTAAGGCTGTTAGATTTGAGATTATACCTGATTATTGTTACTGTTTCCCATTTACATTGTCATTAGTAATTTTATTCTTGGCATACTGACATGTATAGCAGTAACCAGTTTATACTAACTGTCTTAAGAGTTCACTCCAAGTATATGAAGTTAATACAGTAAATCATGAACAGCAGTTTAAATAAAAAGAAGCAATCTGCAATACCACTTGGCAGGCTATTATTCCATCATGATCACCAATTTTGAAGGCTGCATCTCTAGCTTCTTGCAGTGGCAATTATTGGTTATGTGTCAGAGTAGTAATTGTGTCAGGTACCGAAACTGCATAGTCACTCTGCATGTCAGGTACAGGCCCTTCTTCATCAATCCCATGATGGTCAAAATTAACAGCCTTGCTGGCAGTCACATCTGTCACAGCCTTATACCCAGAATTTCTGAAATGTAGCATTCCTTGTATACAGAGCTGATTGGGAGAGAAATTGCATTGTGTGCTTACAGGATGATTATTGCACTGACCGCTAAATTAGTTCATTGCATTGCATCTGCCTATCTGAGTAATAGTGGTAATGATAATAATAATAATGACAACAACAACAATAATGATCATAGCAAGAACAAGAGGCATTTGTTGACCACCCATGAGTAACAGGCATGATAGTCGGGAATTTTGAGCATAATATCTGGGGAAGGTGGGGGCTGGGAAACTGGATTAGGGTGATTAGTGAGGGGGCTAAATAGAATTGGGGGAGGTGTCTCAAATCATGAGTTGAGTTGGCATTAATGCTCATGCATCAAAATTACAGCCTGACCTCCCTTGTACCACAGATTTAAAACCGCTTGTCGCAAAATTAGAAAAGAACCCTTAAAAGGTACCAAGATCCTGTTTTATGGGCATAGCTTGATATGTTTTTCACCCCTAAGAGGAAACAATTCTGAAAAAACACAGTTAACCGTAAGCACAAAACATGGAACGATCTAAATCCACCTTAAAACCATCTACAACCACCTACAACCATCTACTACTCCCTCAAAAATTTCAACAACCACCTCAAAAAAATCTACAGCCACTCGCAAACTATCTAAAACCATCTAAAACAAGGCATAAATGTCTAAAATAAGGCGAGACGACAACATGTCACGTACATGAAATGCGAGAATCGAACGAAACCTCTACCACCCCCTGAAATCTTACTCTTAGTGTTCCTTTGCCCTTCTGCACTTTCCAATCGCCTACCCAAAGACGTAAAAAATCCTTCGATGTTAGGCAGCCAAATCCGTGCACCTTGCGTACTGCTTCTCAAACTTCAGTGATCATTTGCCTCTATTCCCGCCATTTTGTTATTTACCGGGGCCTCTTGCTTAATGAGTCAGGAAAGTGATGTATAATGCACAACATCGATGTATGACATCCAAATCGATGTATTCCGGATGAAATTGATTTATTTTATTTTAAGACTTGTATTATAACGCATAACAATAACGTAATTGAACAAAACATTAATGTATCCATGTTCGATATTTTGTCCGTAAAAAAACCTCATAGGTCTCTTTCTATATTAAACAGGGCGCTAAAGCAAACCACACTCAAGGCCCACTATGGAAGCCGAAAAGGAAAAATCCAAAAATATTTTTCAAATCCGAAAAAAATATTCAGAATCTTTTAGACAAATCGCTTTTGAAAAGGTTGTCAAATCGAGAAAACAATTTCAAATCCTTGTTTAATTCATAGATCCACAAATAAATTTCGCGGAAAATCGAAACTAGTTTACAATCCAAGAATCGTTCCTTAAATCCAGAAAATTTCCGCAAATCGAGAAAAATATTTTGTCACGTGACACTTTCGCCCGGCCGTGAGAATAAAGATCATTGAAAGACAGCCCGACACGGACTCCCCAAGTGGCTTTTGTGGTCGTGTCACATTATCGCCTTCAAATTATATTTATGCTCTTACAAGCATGTCTTTAAGAAATTTTCCCTTTTTGTAAGAGATGGTCTGAGGTTTTTTTCATTGTTTTCAGCAAGGACTGATTGTGTATGTTTGGTCTCTTTAATGTTCCACATCGACGGCAGAATAGCTCATTACTCACAAATTCTTTTCCAATACACTTGGTACAGTTTAGTCCGTTCGCGTAGTGACTCCAAGTCGACCTGGTGCAACCTAGTGCGATACGATGAGCTGTAATGTGACAAAGTGCTGACTACTGGCGCAAGTGTCACGTCACAAAATATTTTTCTCCATTTTCGTAAATCATCTGGATTTTGGAAAGACTCCTGGATTGAAGACTATTTTCGATTTTCGTTAAAGTTATTTGTGGATCTTTGAATAAAACCAGGATCTGAAACTGTTCCCTCGATTTGGAAAACTTTCCAAAAGCGATTTGTCTATTAGATATCGATTCTAAACATTTTTTCGGATTTGCAAAATATTTTTGGATTGTCCCTTCTCTGCTTCCGTAATATCAGGTAATTAAGTGTTAGCAACTGAGTTGAATACGTAAATTGGGCACCGTAATGAGTTAGAAGGATGACGTTTCGAACGTTAGCCCTTCGTCTGAGCTCTGACCGAAATGAAAACCAGCTTAGCAGAAAGTTAACAAAACATTTTGTTTATACTGTTTTTATTCTCGCAATTTTCTTGCACCTGGTTATCTAGTTAGGAAATAGAACGAAATAACTCATTCCTTTTTATCATACTCTTTCTGATAGTGAAGACTAAACATGTATCTCAGCATAATATGTCTTCTTTGCGCCTTTGCCTATGGCATAAGCCGTATTTCAGGGCCAAATTTCAAGGCAATTAACTTTGCCGAAAAGATAAAGGGACAAAAGCTGAAAAGAAGCCTGATAAGAGATGGAGAAGTAGATTCGGACAATAATCATGATAGGATTTTGCCCGCCGTTGGTGTTAGGGGAAAGAGACTAGACTAACAAAAACAGTTAGGTTTTCGAGAAAAAATAATTCAAATGGCTTTGAGGTCATTTTGGCGATGAATACCGGATGAGAGGCTGTTAAAGACAGTATAAATCAGTCTGATCGAGAGTGGCATATATAGAGCCTTAATTCTCGCTTTTCTTTTGACGTAAATCTTGCATGTGAACTAGTCGCGTTTTGCTATCCAAAAGGAAAGGATGTGTCTTCTGTTGCGCTTCGTAATAAAATTGTCGCATATTGTAGCAAGACTGGGTTTTCTTGGACAGAGAGTAAGGGGACCCCCTCATGGCTATAGTCATCGTCAATGATGATAAAAAATACTGATAAAAGTAATAATAGTGGCGGTGATGTAATAACAACTACTATTCATCATGATATCATCATCGTCATCATCATCATCATCATTGTTATCATGCTGGTAACCTCATATCCGAGGTCTCTCTTTTCCTTAGAACGAGGCTTGTGTACAGGTTTTCTGTTGTACGTAACAGGGTGCACAAGCCGAAGACCATATCGCAAAGTAGTTTGTGCAAGTCCTATCCGCAACAACATGAGTGTCCATCCTTAGAATATCATTGCCCTTTTGAAAGAAAGAAACTCCTTCGATTTACAGATGTTTAGGAGGTTACTTGACACAAATTTTCTCTCTAGAGCGCGTGTGAAGAGGACAGTTTCCAATGTGGGGATCATGGTATATGTGTTCCCAACTATCAAGATGACAGCGTTCGATGCCAGTTTAAGCATGGCTTCGCAGGAAAACCTTGCGGTAGGTGTATATCCCTTTACTTAGGCATAGAAAAAGCCTCAATTATCATATAAAGAAGTCATCTTATATAGGTTTTTTTTTTTCCACGCAATAGAAGCAAAAAGCTGCTCTCAATTGTTTCAAGATGGTTTCAATTCTAGTGGCGTGTACACCATCCAGATGGTGGCAAACAAATCCAAGTGTTATGTGACATGACCACAGACGGTGGAGGCTGAACCGTTTTTCAGAAACGCTTGGATGGCTCTGCTGATTTCTATCTTAGATGGGAATCCTACAGAAACGGCTTCGGAAATCTGAGCGGAGATTTCTTGCTTGGAAACGACAATCTTCACCGTTTAACAGCCGCTGATGACGTTATGTTGAGAGTTGACCTGGAAGACTTTGAAGGGAACATCACGTACGCTGAGTACACGAATTTTAATGTGGCAGACGAAGCTTACAAGTACCGGCTTTTTGTTGAAGGATACAATGGCACTGCTGGTGACTCTATGACGGTACATAGGTAAGAAAGATATTATGTTGTCTAAGAGAGTATCCATTTCCAGCCGCGGGAAGCATGATTCGATTAGAGGTGCAGTTTTAGAAAATTATCAGCGAAGGGAACTGATCATGACGAACTGTTACATATAGTTTAAATTTTGTATCTAAAGAGAAACAAAAATTAGAACAAAAGAAAAACGCCTGGCTTTAAATCATTCTGCAATCGCTAGTAAGTATAATTACATGGGTTCTACGTCTAATAAAAACTGCGCGACTGTCACCTTGATCCTTTCTCTCCTGTTCAATAAAGCTGACTGGTTTCATCGTTCTTTTTTCAGTAAGATTTGAGTGACAACAGTTTTCAACAGTTTTCCGAGATCATTCAAGAAATGCACGTAAGGAGCAAGGTTCCAATCTCATAAGTCACGTGATTTGATTGCGTCATCCGATAACCTAGACTGCCCTACGGGAGGATCAAGGCTCAAGCCCCAGACCAGACCAACACTCAGAGTCGTGAAATGTGCTGCCTTTTCTATGAACCCGCAAATGGATAAACGTTCAAAGCTTCTCGAAAAAGGACGATAAACCGTAGGCCCCGTCTCCTGCATCTTCTCAGTCCTGGTTGGCAGGGGATGTTAGGGAACACACAAAGTCCTTGCAAGAAGAAGGGAGCGAAGCTACCGGTGTTGTGGTCTGGCCTTGTTATTAGTTTCTACAGGCTACCATTCAAACCAACTTTAAAGCTGACCTGGACCAATTGTATAAATATCGTAAATAAACGAATAAGTAAATAATTATCGCTTTCTATCTGTCTAAACATGGTAGAAACGAGCTTACATGAAATTTCATTTCAGCAATATGGAGTTTTCTACGAATGATCAAGACAATGATGGATATTACTTCCAATGCTCTCGAAGCTACAAGGGAGCCTGGTGGTACAAAAGCTGCCATCAATCCAAACTGAACGGATTGTACCTCAATGGCTCCCATTTGTCTAATGCTGATGGAGTCAACTGGCTTTCTTTCAGAGGCCATCGTTACTCGCTAAAACGCACCAAGATGAAAGTGAAAACCATAGCATGAGACAATGTCTATCCCAGAATAAAGCGCCAATCAAATCAAGGCTTCACATTCCCCCCAGGCAACACACGGGTATTTGACTGTCGTTCTTTCCGGGGGGTGAGGAACTTGAACCTTGCATGGGTGTGGTGGGCTATTTGAACCGGACTTATCAAGTTCCTCCAGCGGAATACACGTGTTTTATCTTTTAATATGGAGCTGTTTAAAGGTAAAGAGTTCACTTTCGCGAGCAGATCCCTCACAAGAAAAGGTCTCCAAGAAAGTCACAGTCGCTGATCTTGCCTTTTATAAACAAATTGACCATCAAATCCGGCACTTGGGTAGGGCATTTGAACACAATTTTTAGCCCCGGTAGACGGGAATTTGAAGGAGGAACTCTTTAAAAGTTTAAATGCCCCGAGAGTTTCCTGGCGGGGGAATGATGAAGCTTTTTAGTTGATCGACGCTAAACTGACGCAAGAAAAAGCTTTAAACTGAAATATTAGTTTGGAATGGCTTCAGTAAAAGTTGCAAAAATACCTCAGATCATGGTACTAGGTCGGTGATTCTAGAAATTCCAGGAAATTCAGGTCAAAAGGGTGAAGAGCGAAAATAATGACTCAGCTTTTTAATAGAAAGCACCTCCGAAAAAGGGAAGATCCTACGTTAAAAAAAATCAGTTTTAGCATACATATATGAATTCGAACCAGACCATTTCCGTTTGTGCAAAAACCATACCAGAAACTAATCTCTAAATTACTACAGTTGAGTAACGCGTATGCACTTTAAAGCCAATCCCGAATTCAAAGCACTTCCTTCGAAATAATACTTATACACTTGCACCGGAAAATAAACATGAGCAATCATTCAGCTAGTTGTTTGATATCTACAATCAACTTATCCGAAATCTGCCTATTAAAACAGTGTACGAGGATATTATAAGTAAACTTAAACAATTTTAAAAAGAACATACCAATCCAATTGAATTATCATAAGTTCAAATTAGTTCAACAGATCCCGTAATCTTATTCTTTGACACTATACAAAGTTTGGCTCCTCATCCTTGCTTCCGAATCTGCTGAGCTGCGACGTCTACTGGGAAGGAGAAGCTTTCGAAGTTATTTTTATTTCTGAATCAAAATTGTAAACTAATGCTTCCATTCCCCGATTAAAGAAGGTATCTTTCGATATCAAACAGGAAAGTAAAGCTAACCACACTGAAGGCCAACAGTGGCTTCACAGATTTCCTAACTGAAAATGTGACATCATAAAAGTGCTTTGTACAAAGACTTAAGTTATTTTGACGAAAAAGAGGCAGCTGGTTCTTTACCCAACTTTACTGTAAATGATATAAAAATCATCTATGTGAACTGCGTTTGAAGAAATGAATATGGAAGCGATCCCCGCAGTTATGAACACTACTTAAGTAGTAGTGAGAATAAGTCCTGAAAAAAATTCAGGCTCGTATGGGATTTGAACCTATGACCTCTGCGATACCGGGGCAGCGCTTTACCAACTGAGCTAACAAGCAAACTGGTCGGTATCGCAGAGGCCTGGGTTCAAATCCCATACGAGCCTGCATCTCATAAGCTTTAGTGTAAAACTCAGATGCTTTCTTCGGCTGGTTGAGACTGTAAAGACAGTTTCAAATGGCATTGTAGCACCTCGCAAGATCAGTGTGCTTCTTTAATCCCTTAACTGCTAGAAGTAATTAACATGTAACTTCTCCTCAAAGTTTGCTCTGTCGTTCTCAAACTTCCTGAATGCCTCGACATAATGTGGCTCTACAAGTTTGGCAATTTTCTCGGCCAGAACGTATATATAAAGATGTCCCTTAGCTTCCCTAACCCTAAGCAAAAACTAAGTTTGATTGCAGATTGCAGACTACAAGCACAGCCCCGAGAAAAATAATTGCTAGTCCTAAATTTTGCACTCAGGACCTTAACTGAGCTTTTTATTTCTTGTGACTCAGTCTTCTATTTCATTTTTTTTTTTTCTCTCTTTTAGTCCCATGGACACTTTTAGACCTGAGGAGTTTTTTTCCACTTTTTTGGGATTCAAATAATTTTTGTTGTAAAAGGAGGAACCGGCAATTAACACAAAACTTATGAAAAAAGTATAAACAGCCGGTGCTCTCATTTCTGACACGAGGGACAAACAATCGAGCATTACTTATCTGCAATATGAATTCACTTGAGAAAGAAACTTATGAAAGTTAATTAGAAAAGGAAACAAGAGTGAAAATCTAATTTATGTGTGAAGATTGGTGGACACACTTTTGTTGTGGTTCAATTTTATCCTTGGTTCAAATTTTATTTTCTTTTATTTCAAACTCATTGTCATACATTAGAAACAACCAAGACAAACGAAAATGAAATTTGAACCAGGGATAAAATTGAACCACAACATATTCATCTATGTCCATTAAGTTCGCTAAGGTTAAAAAATGTGCTATTCACAAGGAAACAAAAAATCAAGTTGTAAGAACCAAGCGTTTCCGACATTAAGTTATTATCATTAGGTTATTATTAATAAGCACTGTCCACTAAATTGCATATTTTATATCCTTAAATTATTACCGACGGGAGTCGTTTCGCAACGTAGGAATTAATTTGCCTATTCAAACTAGGCTGCAAAAGTTGCATCATGAGACCTTCAAGGATTCTGAGTTGATAAAAAGACTTCTCCATGCAGATCATGCCCCAGTTGAAGGAATGAGAACAATTCTCCCAGGGATGGCATGTAGGTTTCAAGTCATTAGACGTGTTTGCCAATGACGTCTTCTCGCTTTTCACTGAAGTAAATGTGAAGGACGCCATTGACTACATCACTAAATGAATTCACACGTACAACAAATTACCCAAACTCAGAAATAAACTTCTCTTCAAACGTGCTCTCTGCCACTTCCCGAACAAAACGCGTCACGAAACTCCTCCCATCGGGAATTAAGTATATAAAATATCATCAATTTAGCGGACGGTGTTTATTTACCCTCATGATAACCTAGTGTCGAAAACGTTTGGTTTTTACTCTTTAATATATTATTTACTGATAAATGGCTCATATTCATCTATATTTTTCTCATTCTGTGTTGTAATTAAGTACACTGCATGAGGGCTAAGGGAAAGAAACACTCGAAAGCTCTAAAAACGCCTCAGGGAAATTTTGGGGACACAGAAAGTTATGCCGGAGTACCTGCCGTAATTATTAAATTAATGGACTAATTCAAATAGGCCTTAGGTTTGAAACTTGCCTAAGAGCATTTGACAATCTATGTTACACGCATCAACTCCGATTTCTGAGAGTGAACACGAACCATTAGATTGTCATCCTTATTTAAACAGCTTCACTCGACATCAGTTATACTTCCGCGCAGGATCTTAAAGATGCTATTAAATTTTGACTAGGAAAGAGTCATAGACCCTGAAAATTAATCAGTTATAGATACTAGAGTGCAAATATGTATAACTAAAGAAAATTAAAAAGTCCTTTCACCAAGTCCTTTCCTTTATGCTCTCCGTATGAGAAAAAAGATGATTCAACCATCAGTCCTCAAGAAGAATAGTCACGGTGAGAAAAAGTAAAAAAAAATGGAAAACACTGCAACCTAATGCAGTTTGAAGGAAGCCTAATACCTGTTTAGCAACCTGCCTATGTTGACGGTCATCAAAAAAAACATATCATATTGCCTATACCGTTTTTTTTTCAATTTTTTAGCACCTGCTTATCTAGTTTGTCAATAGAAATGAAATAAACATTCATCCTTTTTCATCATATTCTTTCTGACAGTGAAGACTAAACATGCATCTCAGCATAATATCTCTTCTTTGCGCTGTTGCCTACGGCATAAACCGTATTTCAGGTCCAAATCTCAAAGCTGTTAACTTTGCCGGAAAGATAAAAAGACAAAAGCTGAACGGAAGCCTGATAAGAGATGTAGAAGTGGATTCGGAAAGTTCCTGTCAGTTTGAGTGTGTGTATGAAGAGCGATGTCAGTCTTACAACTTTGGAACCGTAAAGGGCGACTCAAACAAATTCAAGTGTCAACTAAGCGACTCTGATCGATTTGCTGGATTTGCTAACTTTATCGAGGATAAAGATTTCATTTACAGGGGAATAAAGGTAAGCTAAATCTGTTTAGTGCATCAACAATGACTTCTGTTGTGGATCAGAATTAAAATCTTGATTAACTTTGAACTATTTAAGTTTTCATTTCTTCTTTTACCTCCTTATCTGCTTAAGAAGATCTGTAAATAATCGTGATAGAAATTTTCCGGCTGTTGACGTTAGGGGAAGGGGGCTCCACTCACGAAAAACGGCATTCTTGCTTTTCTTTGAAGTAAATCTACCATGTCAACTGGTCGCATTTTGCTATCCAACAAGAAAGGATGTGTATTCTGTTGCGCTTCGTAATAAAATTGTCGCATATTGTAGCAAGACTTGGTTTTCTTAGACGGAGCGTGAGGAGACCCACTCATGGCTATAACCATCGTCAATGATGATAAAAAGATACTGATAAAAGTATTGATTATGACATTGATGATAAAAATAAAAGCTATCATTCATCATGATATCATTATCGTCATCATCATCATCATCATTATCATGGTGGTAAACTCATACCCGAGGTCTCTATTTCCCTAAGAACGAGGCTTGTGTATGGTCTCGTAGACTTTGTTTATCTCCCAACCTATCAAAGGTTTTTTGTTGCACGTAACAGGGTGCGCAAGCCGAAGGCCATATCTTGAAGAAATTTGTGCAAATCCTGTTCGCAACCAAATGAGTTGCTATCCTTCGAATATCCCTGCGCTATTGAAAGAAAGAAACTCCTTTGACTTACAGATGTTTAGGAAGTTACTCGACACAACTTTTTTCTCTAGAGCGCGTGTGAAGAGGACAGTTTCCAATGTGGTGATCACGGTATATGTGTTCCCAACTATCAAGATGACAGCATTCAATGCCAGTGTAAGCATGGCTTCACAGGAAAACCTTGCGGTAGGTATATGTCGCTTTGTTAAGGTATAGAAAAAGCCTCAATTATCATATAAAGAAGTGATTTCGAATAGGTTCTTTATTTCCTCGCAAATTAATAGAACCGAAAAGCTGCTCTCAATTGTTTCAAGATGGTTCCAATTCTAGTGGCTTATACACCATCAATCCGGATGGCGGCAAACCAATCCAAGTGTTATGTGACATGATCACAGACGGTGGAGGCTGGACCGTTTTTCAGAAACGCTTGGACGGCTCTGTTGACTTCTATCTTAAATGGGAATCCTACAAAAACGGCTTCGGAGATCTGAGCGGAGAGTTCTGGCTTGGAAACGACAATCTTCACCGTTTAACAGCCGCTGATCATGTCATGTTGAGAGTTGACCTGGAAGACTTTGAAGGGAAAATCACATACGCTGAGTACACGAATTTTGGTGTGGCAGACGAAGCTGATAAGTACCGGCTTTTGATTGGAGGATACAAGGGCACCGCTGGTGACTCTATGACGCAACATAAGTAAGTAAGGAATTCAGGTTGACTGAGACAGAATCCATTTCCAGCCGCGGGAAGCATGTTTCGAATAGGGATGTGGCTTTAGAAATTGATTTGGAAGGGAACTAATCATGAACGGCTTATCACATCTAGTTTGAATGTTGTATGTAAAGAGAAACATTTCCAGATAAAACAAAGGAAAACGTAGGGCTTTGATGTTTATTTTGGGAGTTTAATGTTTTATTGGTCTCCATCCTCGTTTAAATTTTGAATCGTCACAATCACAATCGCAAACGGGCAAAACTAGAATTGTTCCGAAAAAGTCAAAGCACAAATTTGTGATGTAAAATTTTTGCTTCGTCTGTTGCATCCGCATCAAAAAAATTTGAAAGCCATCCAAAATTCCGTCAGTGCCTGATGTGCTCATAAAACCAGCCAGCCAAGTTTGCCAAAGGATTAAACCTCCAATTTCCAGGATTTGTACAAGCCGTTTTAAAAAATTTAATCCACGTGTTTTGCAACAAAAGATAATTATTGCCTTCCTACTATACTGCTTTCAGTTCAATTACACGCTGGTCGCAGCTTTTACGACAAATGATCGAAAAGTTTCTCACAGTTTTGTTTATTAAGTCGATTTTGTTCAGTTTTTACTCGGGGCAAATGTTGTCGGCAGTGCGTTTGAAGATTTGTCCGCCTAACCAACCATACAATTGGGTGGAATAATTCTAAAATTATCACCACTAATCGGCGTTACCACCAGCGCCTTTGTTTGGAGGCTTGGCATATTAACTCCGCCCACGCTCCTTTAAATCGTGACGATAGCGGTTTGCTTCCTGACGCCTATTTACACCTCGTCAGAAAAAGGGCTGCTAATTAGTGATCATATAAAAGGACCTCTTGTTGCAGCGTTTAGATCACCCTTGATGAAGGCACTAGACAGGAGTGTCGAAAGGTTGGGTCTATAAATTGTAACCTCTTCGGTTACATTTATTAAATCTGCAAACCAGTGTAGCATCAAAATATGTCCAAAATTTGTCAAGTCGCGACAAACAATTTGCACTTGTAAAATGTTGATGATGACAGGAAACAACTTATTCGCTGGTGCGGAAAGGCCCTAACTTTATATACTCAAGGAATTGATAAACCAAAAGACTTTCGGGAGCCTCAAACAAACTACATCAACATACACTTCCAGTAGTATGTGAGACTTCAGTAAGATTGAGATCTCAACAGCTTTTCAAGGTTCCGATCTGATAAGCCACGTGACTTGATAACGTAATCCAATAACCTAGACTGCCAAGAATGTGCCGCCTTTGCTTTAACACCCGCAAATGGATAAACGTTCAAAGCTTCTTGAAAAAGGACGATAAACCGTAGGCCCCATCTCCTGCATCTTCTTTCTACTGGTTAGCAGGGGATGTTCAAGAACTCACACACTTCTCGCAAAGAGAAGGAAACGAAGTTCCTGATGTTGTGGACTGGCCTAGTTGTCATTAGTTTGTATAGGCTACCATCCAAACCAGCTTTAAAGCTTTAAAAGAATAATTATTGCTTTTTATGTGTCTAAACATGGTGAAAACAAGCTTACATGAAATTTGATTTCATTTCAGCAATATGGGGTTTTCTACGAATGATCAAGAAAATGATTTAGATAGCAGCCACTGCTCCCAACATTTCAAGGGAGCCTGGTGGTACGAAAGCTGCCATCACTCCAATCTGAACGGATTGTATCTCAATGGCTCCCATGTGTCCTATGCTGATGGGGTCAACTGGTATTCTTTCAGGGGCTATCATTACTCACTAAAACGCACCGAGATGAAAGTGAGAACCAAAGCATAGGACAATGTTCATCCAGGATAAAGTGCCAATCAAATCGAGACTTTAAGATCCCCCCAGGCAACGCTCGGGCATTTGACTGTCGTTCTTTCCAAAGGGTGGGGAACTTGAACCTTGCCTGGGTGGGGTGGTCAAGTCCCTCCGGTTGAATACATGTGTTTTATCTTTTAAGATGGAGCTGTTTAAAGATAAATAGTTCACTTTCGCAAGAAGATGGCTCAGAAGGAAAGGTCTACAAGAGAGTCATATCTGCTGATCTTGTCTCTTGCAAAAAGAATTGGCCATCAAATCTGGCACTTGAGTAGGGTGTTTGAACGAATGCCCGAGGAGTTTAAGGGGGGCAGGGATGTTGAAGCTTTTGAATTGATCGACACTTGACCGACAAGAAAACGATTTGAACTGAAGCCCGTGCTAAACCTAAGTCAGCAAGCTGATACGTATATATGATGACACCAAGCACTAAATTGAATTTTGTTAGTAGCTTCAATGCAATTTCTATTTATGGATTAGTATTTAGGTGAAACTTATAGTAAACGATGCTATAATTTTTTTTATTTATAAAAACCGTCTATTGCATCCATGTTTTGTCATTCACCAAAGTTAAAAAAGCCCTGGACCTACTTAAAATTTAATAGAAAGTATCTATTTCAGTTGTATAGTCCTCACAGTTACTTACTACAATTTACTATGGAGCACATGCTCCCAATCATTAACGCTAAACCTTGAGTATATGCATGCATGTGCTGCTAAAGTCATACATAGACTGCCTTGGGACACTCAGGATGTTCTATCCTTGACTGTGTGGGATTCATATTTAAATATGTATGAGACTGGCTAATTGCTTTTATTTATATACAAGGTAGATAATGATATGGAGGCAGATGATATTCTGTCTTTTTAATTAGATCTAGAGTAGTAGTTCTAATTATAATTTATGCAACTCCCCAAGTTTTAAATTACCACATCTTAACGTAGATTTAGGGAGAACCTCTCTAAGATGTTGAGGGCTTTTAGCCTAGAATACAATCGTCAACATGTTATTTCAGAAGGAAGCCTTTACAATCTCGAACACATACCAAAATTACATTTATTATTGACCACTATTTACAAGCATTTTGATTTACCTTAGAACTTTTAACTAATAGAGTATTGTTGTATGTCGTACATGCAGGTCCATATCAGCTCTGTTGCTTTTAACTTTTTAACTTATGGTAAATAAAGTGTTAATTGATGTTGATTGATTTATTGATTAACCAATTCATAAAGCGAAAGTTTTAGTACAGCGACAAGATGGGTGGGAAAAAAATGAAAATCGGTTGTTAATGGCACATCCACCATCAAATTGGGGTCACAAATTGTAAAGTATCTTTATAATTGAATTGGGGCGGTAGGCCGTGTCGGCTTTCACGCTTCCCTCACCCCCTCACCCCCACCCCCCTCTTACTGAGCAAGTAAATTGTACTCTTGAAAATAGTCTGTCGGGGTCTTACTAAGGTCGCTGACGTTTTCCGAGTAACCAAGTCACCAATAACATTCCGTAATAGAACATTTAAAAAAATTAGGGGCACACCAGATTTAAAAGGAAAAACTGAAGGAATATATCGAACTCCCCTCTCTTGACGAAGCTTTTGTGTTCCCCTATCTATCCGAAAACCTTCCTACTTTGTTTTGCTCTGTTTTGTCTTTCAGTTTCTTATTTTTTAGGGACTTTTTTCGTAAAGTTTTCTTCAAAGTGGTTACATTCGTTTTCATGGAATAAAAGCAGCTAAAAAACCTGTAAGACGTGCTGAGTAAATAGTTGCTGCGGAAACATTATCGCGAAATGGAATGATTATCATACTGTAAAAAATAATATTAGTAATAGTGATGTTTTAATTATTTATAAATAATATAATATAATCATTGACCCTTATCTCACTAAATTTTTGATTGCTTCATACTTTTATGTGGCATATAGTTCCCATCTCACGCAATTAAGTTTTTTTGTTTTGAAAACTTTGAACAGAAGTGCATTCCTATCATTTTAAAATTCATTTGTTTGTTGGACGTCGATTTTTTTTGCACAAAAGTGAGCCCCGCGATATAGCTAAGTTGGCTTGAAAATGGTCAACTATCATAATTGTCTCACTCCTTATTACCTTTTTATCTCCGAAAACTTGTAAGCGTCTTTCTATAAAAAAGAATTCTTCAACTGTCGACCAATCGAAGATGATAGCTAATAGGGTTTTCTTAAACCTTTACTTTAAAGCTTGCATCAGATGAAAGTAAAAGTGAGTTTTTTTGTCGATAAATGATTCATTCTATGAATTAGATCGTTTTGATTTTTTCCTTATGTTTTCGTAGAGATACTTCGTAAATACGCTTCCGCTCCACTGTAAATCTTGCATGGGCTCATCATACTTTAGGTTGCCTAAATTTCAGTCTCATTCAAGTTAAAACGCCTCGAAATATAATAGACAGCGCTGTCCCCCGAAATTTTGTTACTCTGTTTTAGCAGAGTAACAGAATAAGCACCTCCAAAAAGGGGAAGAATCTATTTAAAAGCCAATTAGTTTTGGCATATATTCGAATTCGAAGTAGGTCGTTTCCGTTTGCGTTAACAACTATACCAGAAAACTAATCTCTAAATTACTGCAGTGAATGACGCGTATGCAGTTTAAAGCCAATCCTGAATTCAAAGCACTTCTTTTGATATAAATTTCAAGGCAATTAACTTTGCCGAAAAGATAAAAGGACAAAAGCTGAACGGAAGCCTGATAAGAGATGGAAAGTTCCTGTCAGTTTGAGTCTGTGAATGAATAGCGATGTCAGACGGTTACGTAGTCTTCGATTAGTTTCACTTTGTTTCCAGACACATAGCCATGCTTCGCAAGAAGTTGCAAACATTGCAGTAAATCGTGACTTCCCAGCGAATTAAATTTGCCTTCATAATTCTTTTTGAAATATTGTAAAACATTTTTCGATTCTGTTCGGTCAAACATCGGAGATATGTCTTTGAACAGATGTTCTAAACGCAAAGGGCTCTTGATAGCGACGGCCGCTATCTTAATTTGATTATACGACTAAAGAGAGAGCTCCAGTTGATCAAGGAATATCTCTTTCCATCTGCTCTGCTTGTGTTGTTGACACTAGGAAAGAGAAGGTAGAATTACTTTCAGACGAAAGGGTAAGCAAAGTTCCATGTAGGCATGGCATGGAGCACTGTTGCGTTGCACCATGGTTACTTGGTCAAGAGAGTGAGGAGGTACAGAAGCGTAAGTACCAGGTAAGTATCGTTACGAACTCTACTAGGTAATTCATTGTAGGAAATACAAGTGGTAACGTGAAGTGTTTGACAGCAGCGGAATGTTTGATGGGGATTTTAGTCTCCCTACCGATAATGTAAATTCACGATCAAATATTTGGGATGTAGCCACTGACGTAAAAGGCAACATCTTTTTGCTGACTGCTTTTGAGAAGCCTAGGACTGAGAAATCCTGGTGGTTTTATAGACTTGCTCAAACCGCTAATCTTAATTACAGGTTTCGTCAGAGGGAAGTAGTCGACTACATAGGACTGTCAGGTAGTGAAACAGGGAATAAGTCCCTCCATCATTGGAGGAACATGACAATGACGGAGAGTTTGTTTGCAGTTTTGGAGAAGGAATACTGAAGAATCTGTGGGATATCAGAGTTGCTAATGATGGTCGTGTTATGGTGGTGGACACAGAAGATTCCTGTGTTCACACTTCAGCAAATACGGCAACCGTCTGAAAAAGTTTGAACTGGAACGTTTACATTGGTATGGTCCGGCTAAGCTTGGATTTCATGGAACAGGTGCACATGTCATCGTCGTGAGTACTGATGTAGAGAAAGACCTCATAATTGCGGAAATGTACACCAAAGATGCCGAACTGATGCTCAGCGCGCAAATCCATAAAGAAGATATCTGGACGGTAGGAAGGATCCCACCAACCATTGATGGACGCATTGTTGTCGCTATATGCCCTTACCAAGGGTCTGATAGTTAAGTTCTAGTTTTTTCGGCCTTCTACCCTTCCAACAGCTCCTTCCCCTCCCAATTTTATTCTACCTCACAGTACCACGAAGCATTAATTAGTTTTCAACAGCTTCTTCGGAGAACTTTTAAAATAACGTAAGTTTTTCCTAAGCAGGACTTAAATTATGATTGGAAAGTTGCCTTCGTTTTTCATGTTTTATGAAATTAACAGTAAGAAAAAACATCAGCTTAAAAACCAAATTACAATTGATTAATGAGAGAGGGGAGAAGAAGGTCCCCAATAGGTTTTTCGGGATCCGAGGCTGGACTTGGTTAAAGGCCGGAATCCGGGAATTTCAAGTAAGAAGGAAGCGAGATGCGGGATTGCTATTATGAACGGGACACGGGAATCGGCGATTTTGAGGTGCGGGATTCGGGAAATAATCACTTAAACGAACTGAGAACCGGGATGTCCGTTGATGAGAATGAAAAGCACCAGGCGAAAAGGCGGCGGTCGGGCTGTTATTGCACAGGAATGAAAATTATATCAGAAGCAAAGTTGCCAATTTACCAAAAATCCTCAATGGCCCACAGGGCAACGAGGCACGTCAGACTGCTGCGTCAGTTGAAATGCTTAACGGCCTCGAAAAACCTCCAGCAAGTCTCAGAATTATACATATATGACGCTCTTAACTTGTTGAGTTGCATGACACTAGACGTGAAGAATATTCAGTTTATCTTTTTGCATCACAAAGGTAAGCTTTTCATGGTGTTAGATCACCCAAAAGACTTTGGAAATGCAGCCAATGCAGCCAAAGAAGGCTTACAGAGGAAAACCCATTGGGCGGCGTACTATTTCACAACTTCAAATTCTTGGTATCTTTTACTCGAACTTGCCATAACCCTGTCGACCATACGAGCAATTTCACCGTTACTACCTGACCAATGGCACCACGGAGCATACAGAAGATGTGGGACTGGGTGTAAATCTTTGTTGCAGCAGTGCGTTAGCGCTCTGTCAGACAGGAAACAACGATGGCAAGACCTGGAACTTCCCCGTTGTACCTCTATTAGAGAGAAATTTTAGCTGGGCGAACCGATCAGCCTCGAACGCTCTGACTTCTAGGAGTAGCAAGGAAACAGCGGGAAACAAGACGAAGAAAAAGATAGAATATTAGAGTACGATGCGCCATGATAGATCGACTTTGATCATAAACAAGTGGCGAAGGTTCTGTAAAATTCTCATGGACAACAAGGTTTAACTCTTTCCGACTAAATTCATCTTCCTTTCCTTCTCTTGACTTCAGACCTAAAGAGTAAAGGGGTTCTACACAAACCAATTTTGGTGAGTCAAGCGCAGTCCACCTAGTCAACAAATTTTAAAACCTGGGAATTTTTCATGCTTATCAAATCTCAATTTTGAGACATTAAAATAAATATTATATAAATATTAAATATTATTCCCAATTGAAATATTCGGATGCAAAATTCTTAATTTCTGTCCGTGTAAGAGAGATTTTATTCCAATTAGCCTAGTAGAGTAACATTTCTTGGCAGGATACTGTATAAACGGACGAAAACTGATATAAACCTGGACGAATAGGGTATCGGTTAGATGAAAAAAAAAATATTAATCGGTGATCTTGTCACAATTCACAACAACTATACCTTACTAGTTGTTTCCTTCGAAAATTTCTTGTTCAATGCATGAGTTTTGCTAGAAGACGCCGAGGGCTTAAGGTGGAATGCGTTGGTCGTTATCTACAGTCACTCAGGTTTTACGTGGAAAATGATAATTTAATGCTGTCTCCTTAGAGTACAGGAATGAAATAAAGACAAAAACAAACAAAAAAATGATCAACACAGGATATGCAGTCATCTAACAGGCTTCTTTCGCGCTTCTCACTGACTGAAGCCAAACTTCAGTGAGAAGCACAAGCGCGCTACTGATTACGACAACACTCAAGCGAATTTTTAACGTGGTCTGCCACAGGCATCTTACGTAATTTTCGATAACGTACGAACTATAGAAATTTCCAGGAGCACCATTTAAAATGCGTTTTGCGTCACCGTAAGTCATGTTGCGGATCTCTTGTTTGCTATTTCCGGGATTTTAACTAGTTATGTTTCTTTCACGGCTTCCTCAGCTAATACGTTCTCGTTAAAAAAAAATCATTACCAAAATCTATGCAACTAATTCCCAAAGAAGTGTTGCTCGAACTCTTGATCTAGTAAAAGGAAATATTTTTCAAAAGATTAAAAGCTAAACGCATTTTAAGTCCATTATAAACTTGTTTGAAAATGGAAACGTTACGTTAATCCAATACAGAAGAACACTTCAGGAACAAATTCGCCCTCTGTGAAGTAGGAGAGAAATGAAAGCGACTAGAACGCCCACAACCACGACTACCATAATGAGTGCATTCCATCTGGTGTTCGTCTTCACTTCTTCCAGTTTTGGACGCAAGGGTTAAGCTAGACAACAAGGAGAACGAATCAATACCATTAAGGTTATTCTAGTCCAGTGGAAGAAAACAAGGGAGGTAGACTAGCAAGTGCAGTTTTGAGGACTTAAAAAAAATTATGACGGCAAATTGATTTGACCTGGCTCGTTCCAGAATTCTCAAGTAATTCAAATCTCAATCGTTATTGTTACTCTCTTGCATCACAAAAACAACGGTATGATAGTGTCAGACTGAAGTTTGATACGGTCTGTGTTGCATAAATCCTCCCCGTCGAACAAATAGATAAAAAACAAACTAAATCATACCATACACCATGTTTGACATTGTCGCCACAAGGTCTTGACACTGACTCTCCCAGTTGTACTTGTCTTTGTAGAATGTCCTTAGTTGTCGAATCTCTTCAAATCTCAATCGCCGCTCTTTCTGTCGAATGGATTTGATTTTTTTTGCCCATTCATTAGCATCCTCAAAATCTTCTACAATATACAATTCACCAAATTTCACTTTTCTCAAGGCTTCAGCAAATCCTGAGTTTCCACTCACAAGAATGGGAATACCAGCAGACAAGGCCTCAAGGCCAGTTAAACCGAACCCCTCTGTTCTTGATGGCATGAGGACGAGATCAAACTGCGAAAACAATTTTACTAAGTGTTCCCGATCTGTACAAAACTTTCTTACAACAAACTGACAATGCGGTAAACCACAACTGACTAAAATATCAACAAGCTCTCGTTGATTGTTAGCGGTTGCACCCATGATGGTAAGGTGATATGACCTACTGGGTAAAATAGCAACGGCCTTTGCCGCAGTATCATAGCCTTTTATGGACAAATCCTTTGGATCACAACGGCCAAAAACTAAAATGTAAAACTTCTCCAAATCAGCAGCAGAGGTTTTCACACACTCAAATTCAGAAAAGACACCTGGTGTTATCGATAACACAGATTTTTCTTCTTCGCAATGGCGGAGGGACTTAGCAAAAGCTTCCTTTAATTTGGGTCCAATGGTAACAACAAGATCGGCCTTTTCGCACAAGGAAACTTCCGACGCATGCTTTTCTTCACCTCTGGAGAGAGGTGTGTCACAGATTTTATGCATGGCAAGTTCTTCGGGGGCATGTGTGGACCATCTGTACCCACTTACAGGAGTGGCTTCTCCTGATTTTCTCTGCCTGCCAACCAAGCTTCCAACCATTACCAACAACAACGTCTATGTGGAGTTTCTCCGGGGGAAATGCCAACCAGTTGAGGGGGTCTGTGGAGTTAGACATTTTTCCGTCTGCTTCCTCAATATTAATATCGCATTTAAAAGCTTCTGCTTTGTCTTTTTCCTTACATTCACATTCAAATGGAGGAACGAACAAAGTGACTTTTACATTGGGACTCGATGAAAACTGTTTGGCGAGCACTCTGTTTATAGTAGACAAACCACCCTTTGCCGAACACCATTCAGTTGCTAGAAGAGTGACATGTAATTTCTTCTTGTGCACGTGAAGTGAATCCGCGTCCACCGAGGACTGAATGTTTCGATTTGACCGAGGCATTTCCTGCAATATTGCGACAGACAACAGTCAGACTTTGACTCTGATTTTTCCATGAAACACTGCTTTTATAAAAAGAAAGTTGCCACAATACCAAAAGGGTTTCAATTCAATAGCCATGGTCAAAAATAGAACGAACTAGCCAGTCATAAGACTAAATGGCCAACTAAAGGAATAACACAGTAGAGAATTTAAGGAAGAAAGGAATGAAAGAATAAATAAGCATATTTAATAAATGAATAAACAAGCAACAAACCTGAGCTCTTTGAATTTCTGATGAGGGAAGGACGAACCCAGATGGACGACACACCTGCAAGAAGGAAAAACACCTTGAGAAGCTCACAGGCTACAATTCTGAAATGTTGTAAATGAGCTGACGTGCAATGCTATCTTCTTGGACTACAGGAAGCAAATACAGATCTGTGCAGTTTGACTAGAGACAAAAGATAGATTATTGCACAGGCAGCCCAGCTGTGAGATGGTCATTTTGCGTAATAACAGTCATAGCCTGCAGTGCCGGCGTCTTATTAGTGCGAGCTAACGTTGTAAGCTCGCGATCGTTTCTCCGACCGGCCACGTTTGATTTGTAGTCAAAAAGGGGGGAGGAGGGTAGGGGGTTGGGGAGCGCGAAAAGACACCTGCCCGAGGAGGCTGTTGAAAAGAAAACGGTGAGGCAGTTTTTTTTTTAGCCAGAAAATAAACTGCCTCGACAAAATCTCGTCCGTGGTCAATTATGAGCTGATATTAGCTGAACTCGGTATTTCCGAACGAAAATCCTTGAGTATAGCAACAAACAATTGCACTCGAGGGTTTACCCGCCATAATTTCGTTAATGCAAACCGGCATACTATGGTGCAACGGTGTGGCTGTTTTTTCATAAACGGAAAAAAATGGCTTCACCAAAACGTTATCTGCTGACGCGAATACGAGTTGATATTTGCCGCTATATCCTCCAAATGACAACCCGTGGGTGTAGCTACCGTTAATCTGATCGAAGGAGATTATTCCGTTTGATCATAAGCAAAAACTTGAGGCGGACAAACGACAACTACGCTCGAAGGTTTCCCGTCATGATTTCTTTAATAAGAACCAACCCCTGAAATATCAGGTTTTTCCAAAAGCCAGTTGGCAACACGGCCAGGAACTCTTTTTTAGAAACCAGTGTAGAAATTGTTTCTTTTTGTTCTGATTTTAATGCGCGAGACATATTAAATTCCGAAAGACACTTAAGTGCTTCCTCAAGAGCGGAATCGAAACTAATTAATTCACAATCAGAGTTCGCCTTCTTTCTCTTTCTCGATCTTTCTCTCGCAAGAAGGAAATGTTAGAATGACGCTCAAATGACACATTTGGCTTGTGATTGACAACTGGGGCTTAACCGCACTAATCAGGAACTCCGGTCGTGGGCGAACGGAGTTTGCAAAATAGTAATGACTTCAGGCAAGCGTTATCTACGCTTCCCCCACCCCCACCCCTCTCCTTATTTTTGACCGTCGACCGCCCCCTTGGTACAAATTTATTTCTCTCCCCAGCGTTCTGCTGCCATTAAAATCAAGGGTGGTGCCAAAATTTTCGTCAAGAAAATGCCGAGCACTCGCTCGCCAAAATTACGTCTACTCTGGCTACAAGAGTAATACCGAAAATGTAACAGTTTGTAGAAGAATATTAACGACCTCCCTAAGGAATAAAAAAATACAGTCAATTTCTCAATAAAAAATACCCCACTTTACTTTCACAGTGCATTGTGTTGTGGATAATTGTTGCTAGAAATTTCCAGACTGTTGAGTCATGCCGACTTGCATACCGTAGAACTTTCCAGAACATTTCATCAAGTCACGTATTTATTATGTGATACTACTAAAATAGCTCTTAAGTAAGCTTCTGGAATGTTCCAGAACACTTTATGAATATATATGAAGATTTGCTTATGTAGTGGTAATAGTAGTTGTTGCTGTCGGAGCGACGACTGTTTTAAAAGCTTTGGAGGCAGCAGTGAGATTGTGTCAGTGGTGAACTAGGATATAAACTGTGAGCTTAATTAAGTTGATTAACGATAAGCAATGTACTGCTTTTGGGAGTCGCTTCTTGTTAAGAACATTACTCACTGTTTATTAAAGTAGTAGAGTTTGTAAGATTGTAGTGTTTTTCTGTCGGTTAGATTAAACCGTATGTTGCAACTAGGCGATTTTGGCGAGTTATCCATATCTAAGTTTACTACTCCTTTTTTTTTAACCCTAAGAGCGGTCGTAATTATTCCCATACAAACTCTTATTTTTTTCGACATGACTCTTATTTCGTAAGATGATCATCCCTGAGATTACTACTGGTATTTAAATAAAACTTCATCAAAGGATCGGAAGGCCGGATCCTAGTGTGGCCGCTTTATTTTCTTGAGTATTTGTTGATTCTTTTTTTTTTTTTTGGCAAAATGAATACAGCAAAGCTTATCCCAGCCATGTTAAATTTCATATAAAGCGTATAGGAAACATTAGCAAGCAATAATGTTTACAGGAAGGGTAAACATATTTATATCAATGGATCACTGTCGCCAAATTAGTGTCTCTGGAAAATATATGGGTGCAGCCACATGTTTTTCACAAGGATACCGCCAGGTACACCCTAAGTTTCATCTCGGAAGACTGCGGCCTCCAAAACGTATGTTTCAGCGGAGTATTATGACTAACATCCAATATTCGGAACAGCTTAAATTTATTTGTGGAAAAACTGTCAGAGTTGCAAGGCAGTTGGACGATGATGATCGCCAAATATATGTATGTCGAGGAAAGCCTAGACAAAAAGCTACAAGTATAACTCTTTGACTTTACCTTACATTATAATCGTCCTTATACTTCAATAAAATATTGGATATTTCACTATAAACACACTGTTTGGTTGAGTTCTGGTGATTTTGGGTCAAAACAACGAACCTCGTTTGAGCGTAGCGATTTACGACATAAGTACAATTTTACTCATCCACATAATATTTTTAAATGAATGAAAAGGCAGATTTATGCATTTAAACAGCAGTATCGTAAATACCTGTACTGGAGATCTTGGAATGATGGGCTCTTGACATATCATTGGGGAATTCTCTCTCTCCCTGCCCTGCAGAAAGTGGACACGCAGATCACTCGGGTCTTTAATGCTAACGAGCAGACTTCGCTGAAGACGTCTGTCACCAAGAAACCTCGCACAAAAAAGGGAACAAAAGTTTAGATGAATAACAACTTTTTTCTTAGATTTCCGGAAGAGCGAATTTAGCAAATCACTTAAATATGCATCTTTGCTAGCGGAAAAAACACCCGTCAAGTTATTTTGGGTTTCTTCTCGGTCGAACTTAATGAAGGAATCACATACTTAAGGAACCTATTTAACTTTACAGTACTGAAGTTTAAATTTCTCTAAGAGTCTGAGCTTTATTAAGGTAAGAGGTTAGAATGGATAATTTGAATGTGTAACAGACTTGTGATCTTAAGATCGAGGGCCATTGCCGCTTTCTCAACCCTTCTTTTAGTCACTGTTTAGTCACAGATGAATCTCTAGGTTTTTTGATTAAGAGGAGAAGATTCTAATTATTTGCGCTTACTGCACCATTCCATCATTACTATTGGTCAATATAGCATGCCTGAGAGGCAGAGGATCAATGTCTTTTCACGTTATTTTACAAATGAGCGGATGATGATGATGGACCGATAAAACGTAACAGGGCTGGTCCTTACTTTAAGACGATGTCCTTTGCATTTCCCGCCCCATGCACTTCAAATCCATTTGAAAGAGAAACATATGTCTCATCACCGCTCGACAGAGGTTTCTGCGAGGTTTCTTCTCTACGCAAAGTCACAAAATATCTTGAGGATATATAGTTATCCACTCCAGATCTTAAATGCTGCGGGAAACAAAACAACTCCAGCAAGTATGTCGAGGGTACTGTATCCTTGCATAAGCAAGCTAAAAACCCAACGTGGCGTTTCATGATTCTCTCGTATAGGAGCGAGGCATATTTCCGTGGAATGCTAGCGGACGTCTTTATCAACCAGGGCCAAAACCTGAAAGAGAATGGCAGAAAACTCTACACGTCATGAACCAAAAAATACACGTTTTAAGACGCATCTACACTTATTAGAAAGCGTGTTGGCCTCTTGAGAAGAAACTTTTTTCAGTGAGAACTTTTAATTTTAAAGCCAGCTTTAATAACTTAGAGAAGCTCAAGGGATTCACCCAATGTTGAGAAAGGAGAAGGAGGGAAGGAGGGGGTGGAGGACGAGGGCAGAGGGGGGGGATGGTTCTTTTACTCACAAGTAGGTATACCTCACCTTGGTACATATGAGGAGCAGTTGTTGCGATAAAATTGGCGTCAAGCATCTTTGTTTTTCAACTTCCTTAGAATTTTTACTGGATGCTTCCTATTTTTAAGTCACTCGCCAGTGGAATCAAAATATCTCAAAAACCAGGCGTATGATGTACTTTGAGTACATTGATTAATCGATCGATGTTACTTTTCAGTGCTCTTTTGCACTTATTATCATATTCAAACCCACAGCATAAGAACTGACGAAATTTGGAGTTTCATAACAGTTGCAAAGCGGACATCGCGTTTCTAAAACTAATGGTTTACTTCAATAAATGTAAAAAAAAAAATGTAAACAGCTAGCAAAATAGGTCTACATCTTTATCTTACCGGCCGAAAGTTTTGACTTGGAACGTCACTATTCCATTTCTTAGGACTATATCCATATGATCTGTGATATCAGTCCATTCTTGTGATTTCTCTGTTGACGTGAAATGTAGTATCTTCAACTGACCTGAACGCAGCTCCACTGGCTCTATTTCACTGTCCGTGAGTACCAGCGGGAAGCTGATTTTTGCTGGCGCTGACAGCTTCACATCGTGTGAGCACGAAATGTGAAGAATCGGACCAACAAACATTCCACCTACATTGTGGTCAATGGTTGGCGCCTCTTGCACCTCAAATTAAGAGCCAACATAATCACATCAGAAATTTATGTTAACCCAAGGTACTCTTGTTAGCTACCGGTAGTTTCCCAAATAAAATAGGGCCATTAAATAGATTTGATTAAACATTCTTTTCTCAGCTGAAATCTATGCACTCTGAACATACTAACATGTTATTTTTCATAAAATCCGTTATCGACCGTAATTTAGATCAGAGCATTTGCTTTTATATCAATTTAACACCCTCTTAGCATGTTTTTTTTCTCATCACTAATAAATTCTTATGAAATAAATGATAGATATTGTATTAATGATATTAATGATAACAATAAAGGTGAAAATAAATTTTATCATTATCATCATCATCTTACTTATTTCTTACAAATGCAACATAGGGTATAAATACCTTAAGAGTTAAAAAAAAGTCTCTATCGGTAGGCAAAGAACTCCATGGAATTGCACCACTAACATTTGGATAGTCTGGCAGTGGACAGATAAACTCAGAGGTCTCAGACGTAAGCTTAGGAAAGACAAAAGACTTGAGGCGCCAGACTGCTGCAAACGTGGAAAACCACGTTTTTGAGCATGCAGCTTCAGCGAAAGGGCACGTCCAAATGGGAACGGTTGGATTTACTATAACATAATAATATTATTAGTAATGCTAAAATAGATATTATTGGTTATGGCTATTACTTCAATATTTGTCACAGAGCGGGAAGTCTGAGGTAAAGATACTGTTAATAACATTCCTGCAGGTGTAATTCGTTTTAATTATTCCTTAGTCCCTATTAACCAAGCTGGAGGTCTGTATGGGAGAATCTCCATGCTGCCATTCTAATCCATTCCTAGTTTTGCCCGAGAACACACCACCTTGAAACTATAAATGTCGATCTGGAGTTAAGTGCACGAACCACTAAGCCGGCTCCCCACCTCCCTTAAATGACCCTAACTAGGAATTGAGAAATTAGCAAGAAGTATATGGAATGATACTTGTGTATGGATCTCATCGGTAAAATTTATTATTTCAGTACCTGACGAATGCCAAACGTTTTTTGTCTCCAAATCCTCCCACTCGTTGTATTGGGGGTCAACCAAATGCTTGATAACCACCTCGTATCCTTTGAAGTTAGAGGCACTGTGCAACAAAGCCACATTTATGCTTCCCGAAGCATTTTCCATGAATTCCAGATCAGGTGGGCCATCATGAGACAGTTCAATCACATTGCTTACCAAGAGCTCATTACTACCAATAGGCGGAGAGAGGGCTGCGGGGCTCCATAATGAACATGTTATGGTCAAGGACTTTGTTAACGCTCCGAGGTTAAATGTGATGGATGCACCAGCTTCTGCAAGATTCCAGGTCTCTGACTCGTGTGCAATTTTACTTCTGAAATAAACACAAAATTACATTTATCAAGCCTTTGCTTGAGTGGAAACGCTGATCATGTTCCCTCTTGAATGTAAAGTGAATTTCTCTTTCAAGACGGTTTTACAGCTCTTCAAACTCGGTCTCATCAACTTCAATGATGGACCATCTTGATGCGGAGCTAGCTGGTTTGTAGTTCCCACTGCGTGCCTACATTTTGATGCCATCACCGGGATATCGGCCACGTCCTTTGTCGAATAAGAACCAGTCGCCGTGCCTGTACTGGCATATTTTGGTAACCAAAATTGTTGAGCTAGGGTCACTGTAAACTCACAAAAGTCGGTAAGTTCTATCGTATTTTACGTGTATTGTAATTTGGCTCGGTTAAGGAGTAATTTCTGTTCGTAGAAAAACTGCCTTATTGCCCGACTGGATGTTTATTGAGTTTGATTACTGGAACATTTCTGGAATTTTCATCGGAATACCTGTAAATAAATGGTTGAGTTTTCGCTCTCGAGTCTTACGCGTATGTGGTTCTGCGAACTGCACAAAATGGCTGTCTGTATCTGGCTCCATTAGTGAAAACTCATGGAAAACACAACATTTTGGTATTTTATGCTCGAGGGTGGACACTCGAAGTCAAATCACGAAGATACAGTCAACTTCGCTGGGCAAGGCCGAAACGACGTATTTTGTAACCTTTTTCTGGGTGAATATACAGCAGAATCGGGTTTCCTTTTGAATAGTTATTTACCCTCTGCAGTGATGCTAAACTAAAACAATACTACATTTAATGAATAAATTTTGAGCAATCTGAGATGCACTTTTTATAGGTCTATAAGCGTTTAAATAACGCGAAACGGATATTGGGGAAGAAGTTAAAAAAGTTTTACTTAACCGGACTAATTGAAACGCTTCCGAATATCACGAATCGTGAGTACTTAACTCAGTGAAGCAATGCTTCTTCTAAATATGTGTAGGTGTACTTTTTCCTGATGAATTGTTGGTTTTGAAAAATTTTAGTGAAATTTGTATCTCAGTTATCTCTTCAAGTAAGAGAATGAATAACATTCTGCTTAAAAATTTTATGAACAGCATTCAAAATAGCCATTTTCACTCAATCCCGAAATTCTCAATTGTGTGTGACCGTCATGGTTGATTGTTCTCAGGAAAAGTTTTTCTTCTTTCCAACAAATAGAGAAGCCTTGACTGTGCTCTGTTCTGTTGTAAAACACGCAAGAAGCGGCTAGAGCACGAAAGAAGTGTAGGAGAAACGTCTCGTGTTTCTCCCCACGTCATCACTTACTTCATCCTTCCAAAAAGCAACAGCTCGGTAAAAATGATTTCCTTGTCTGCTGCCAACGACTTCTCCCCGTTGAGGAGGTATATTTCGGACGTCGTAATTTTGTTTACTTAATACGTTAACACGTATGAAAACAGACCGTACATCCATAAATAAAACTGAAAAGACTTAAAAGAGTTATTTCCTAGCGATTTATGGCTAATTTTGTACAATGTCGAGACCATTAAGCGACGACGACTTCATAATAGACCTTAGGCAAGGAGAGAATATCGGTATATTCTATAACATGATTTCGTGGTAATTTCGACGAAAACTAACAGTTCCCTCGTATTAACATTATCTAATTCATTTATGATAAAAATTCGGCGAAAAAGCATCGATCTCTCTCCATATATTTCTTTACAACAACTTGCAATGTTTGCCCCGTGGCGATCTCAGAAATCTTTGCGCAAACGCAAGCGACTCATTCATTTCCACTTACTCGCGTATCTTTATCCTATCTGGATCTTGTTCCTGCTCACTTTCTAATTCTTCGCCATCTTCTTCTGGAATTGTTGGTTGTTGCACTTGCCCACTAGCCTCTGGAATCTCTTCGCTGCCACTGCTACTATCGAGATCATCATCATCATCGGAAGGAATGTCAACTTCATTGTCATCGTCATCGTCCTCACTGGACAGCTGTTCAGCTTAAAATATAACACAGTTTTTTGTTTTAAAAAGATTGCGCCAATAAAAAGCAAATCTTACTTTTAAAAAACAATAAGAGGAAATCTTTGTTCGCCCACACCTCGTGGAATGACGAACTTTACAAAACATCAACCATGTAGATAAATAACTAAAGACACTCGCGTTCTTTCGGACATATTGGTAAAAAAACGCCTGAAAGTACGCTTATCAAAAAAAACCTGGTTAATCACGTTTTTTAATAAGCGAACTTGAAGGCGTTTTTAACTAATGTTATCGAGAGAACGCGTGTGTCTTTCGTTATTTAATATATGTTTGACTTATGGTCAAAGTTTTCCTTCATCAAATACCTTTTGCTCCTGAAGAAAGGAATTCTTTCATTCTTCCGATCAAGGTTTCGCTCTGTCTGGCTTCCTGAGGGAGCATTAAAATGCGAAAAAGTTCAGATAATCGCCATTAATTCTAATCTAAGTAACGTAAAGGGCTGATGAAAAGCAAAATGTTCTTGAGCCACGAAGAATAATGTAGCATTCTTGGGCAACTGAATGTAAGGACAACGCCTTTGGCAAGTCAGGGATACATCATTTCCACAAGGAGACTAGCTAGGTAGATTTCGCGAGGTTGCTAGGTTTAACCAACTACTGAGTGGAAAACTAGTGAAAGTTAACGATCGCACTATCATACATACCAAACCGGCTAAAATCCGTTTATGTTGATGTCATACACTGATAGGTTAAAGAACTTTGTCATACCTTCAACAAACTCTCATACTTCTGTTTCTTTTTCTCTTTCACCTGTGATGTAGCCATGTGTACAAGAGTGGTGAGAATGGCGATTCTGTCGTGCTTTGACATCCCTTCCTTATTTCTTTTCCACTTCTTTTCATGAAATGAAAAGGCTTCGTTACTGTACTTTTCGACCTTACTTTTCTCGCGAAGCTGGGCACAGAGACTGCAAAGAGTTTGCAGAATTTCCTCTCTGGCGGTGTCTGGTAACTTTCTCGTGTCGGGTGAATTCCACGCGCCTTCATAAAACCATAGAGCTTCTTTTTGGCATCTCTTCTGTGTTTGCCGGTCGCCAAATTCACTAAACCTTTCGTTTATTGAATCAATAATTCTCTTGTTGGCGAAAGAAAATTCAAAACCTTCGAAGGCTTTTTCTTCGTCCCAGTAGCGTAGATAAAAGTCGAGTGCTTCTTGTCGAAACTGATTTTTCCTCTTTCCTTTGAGAAGGATCGCTTCGTAGCTCTCAACGATTCTGACCATGACCTCGCTGTGGTTTCCTTGGCCCAGCGACTTCTCAATCTCCCATGCTTCTTCATAAAACTCTTCCGCTTCGTTAAAGCCATTCAAGCTTCGACAAATCTGCGCCATTTGGAAAGCACTTCGAGCAGTCTGAGGGTGCCTTCCCAAAATGACCTTCCGGATCTCGTAACCGTTCTTTGCAGGTTGGTAGGCGTCTTCAAAGTTTCTCAACCAACAGTACGCGTTAGCAATGTTTTGATTGTACAGCGCAATGTCAACCATGCCTGGAATTTTTAGTTTCTTGGCGAGCTCTAAGGCCTCTTTGTAGCATTCGATTGCCTTTTCAAATTTTTTCTTTCCTTCATAAACCGTCCCGATCTGTCGTTTGAAGAGGGGCATGTCAAAATGTTTCATTGAGCCAGAAAGGTGTCGTCTGATATCATATGCTCTCATGTAGTATTTCATGGCCTCGTCATGTTCTTCTAGCTTGTTGTAGCAGTTTCCAATGGCGTTTAAGCACCTTGAAGTGCTTGTGTGGCTGTGAAGTATATTTTCCATTATCTTCAGCGCCTTGTGCAAAATCCTCAGTGACTTGGCCATATTCCCAGCTCTATAATAAACTTCACCCCTAGAGAACAGGTAAGAACTCTTGGTCAACCTAAAGGATTCTTTGCTCTTAATTTCCTTCTGCACTTTGCTAAGTAACTCTTTCGCTCTCCTCGCGACTGTCAATGCTCTCTGCCATCCCTCAAGTTTAAGAACCATCAATGTTTCGTGGCATTTAAGTTCTGCTCGAAGCAAGGAACCTAAAAAGACAACAAGGAAAACAAGTTTCTCTCTCCCTCTAAGTTTTATGCACATTCTTAACCAGAGAGCGTTGTTTTTATCTCCCATTAGAAAGTCAATGAGAGTTAACTTCAGGAATGTTTAAGGAAAGTTTGGGTAGGGACGCATATGCATCTTCAAACCCTGACCCAATTCAGGAAGTTACCCTCTATAAGATTATAAAAAAAGATGTGTATATTGCGACAAACGACCTTGTTGGGCCTGGTCAACAAAACTGAGAAAAAATATACCGAATCTTAGTGCATATACCCCGTATAACTTCATTGTGAAGGATTCTTTGGGCGTTTGAACAGATTCGAACAAAATAAGAAGGAGGAAAGCTCCTTACCGAAAGGATCCGATTACGCTCAATAGCTTTAATTGTGTACTATGATCGTCCGGTTGAGTGAAGTCCTGAGAAGGACTGTTGTCGGCAGTGGTGACTGAAGTTTCGACAACCTGAGCTAAAGTCACCACCAGAGTCAAGTAATTTGTCACTGTCAGTCGAATGGAGTCAATTTCGTCTGTTAGTTTTTCCATCAGGTCGACGGCTAAGTTATACTACCAAAGTATCCAGAAAAACTTCCTACGTAAACTAAGACTTCACCTTCCTTTCCATCTTCCTTGACCTTTTCGGCCCAGCAATTAAAAATGTTCTTGCTTGCTTTTTCGTCTAACATGGCCTCGAAGAGATAAAAGATCATAACACTTTCACGATGCTCTTTTGGGATAAGAAGATGGTCCAACTTGAAAGAAATATCCAAAGCAAGTTCAAAGTTTGGTTTGTCAAGATCAAAATTATCGAAGGCATTCATGTAGTCTTTGTCCAAAAGCCCGGAAATGTGTACCATTTTGGACATGAAATATTTACAAAACCTGGTTTTTGCCTTCTCGTAAACTTTGACGAACATCCTTTTGGTTACTACCAATGCTTCTCAGAAATGTTCGCAACAAAGGGTGGATGTCATAGGTGAGTTCTTTCACGTCAGGGTCTACCGTTAGTACTTCACTATTCCTGAGACCTTCTAGTTGTATAACAGCTTCTGACGAGTCCACTTCAAGGACTTCGGCTGCTGCTTCGACAGAGAAAGAGCGACAGAACAGTGACATCGAAATGGCAGAATCTTTTAACTGTTTACTTGGCAAGAAGAAAAAAATTTTCCTCAAACAGCTTTCTTGCTCTTTATCGATGCCTTCCTTTTCAGAGTTGAATACGTCTCTCCCTCCACTCTCCTTTGCTGGTGGTATTCCCGACTCTTGTGGCTTGGCTGCTAGTGGCTGCTTAATCGTTTCCAGAATCCTGGTGTCATCGACTATTTGTTGCCTCAAGATTGCTGCCATTCCCTTAATGATGAGGGGATTCCCTTGGCATATCTGCAGTAATTTCTCTATTTGACCCTCTCGAACGCTACCAATTCTCTGATTCTGGAATAGAGCACATGATGAAGCTTTCTCTAAGGCCATAACTTCGTAATTGTCAACGTTGGCCAACTTTGCGTGACGAAGTGTTGATCTTGATGTCAACAAAAGCTTCAATTTCGATTTCCCCGCATAATCCTTTGGACCTAGAAGTCCTTGCAGAAACATCAAAAAATTGACATTAAGAGAAGCGGAAACTTCATCATCTCCTCCTGCAAATTTATCGACGTTATCAAGGAGCAGCAATATGTCACTGTGTTGTTCTGCTTGCCTTAACTGTTGCATTAATTCAACCACTGGACTTGCTTTGAAGCTTATGATCCTTTGGTCTGGTGCTAAAGCGTTTAAAACACAAAAATTCATTACGGAATCGCGCCCATTGAAAAGCATCGCCCGAGAAAAGTGGGGTACCCATGATGCTTTGCGGGCGCAATGACCTAGGAATGAGGTTGCAAACGCTCACCGCCAACTTCGGTCGCTTTAGATCTGAATTGACAAATTCCCAAACGGGAGTTGTAAAATTTCGCTTTGCGTCCGTTTAGAGACAATGGAGATACAATTGGAGCAATTAGCATTGTTTCAAAGTGAAGAAATGCTCTTTTCGTCGGTAAAGAGCGAGGGCCGCGTTTGCATATCAAAAGAGCGTGAAGTGTTCATCCGTAAGCTTATACTAACCACGCGATCGCGAGCAATCCTGTCCACGTTGGAGCTCTATCAAGGTGAGTGAATGTTTTTGATTTTAAATTTTTTCGACCATAAATGTTTACTACGAACATAAACGAAATTGCTTTCCTCGAAGAGAGATCGCTAAATGTGATCGCACCATCGGATTGTGTCATTTTAACCTAATGTAAATAAACATTCGGACGGTGTCAGGTTGTGTCGCCCCATTGCCTTGTCGCCCCAGGTTACGTCGCCCCAATCGAAGTTACGTCGCCCCAACATCGGAGTTGTGTCGCCCCAACATCAAAGTTGCGTCGCCCAAACGCGCAACTTCGCTTATCAAGTAAAAGTTTGTAAGATTCTCCGATCGATTTACGCGAACGATCGACTTATAACATAAACATAACACTGCTGTAAGATTTATCGATCGATCGAAGGAAAAGTTAGTAAGTCGATGTACTCGATGTAACTCGAGCGAGCGGCTTGTAAAAAGTTACTTCACGCGAACGATCGATTTATAACATAAACATAACACTGCTGTAAGATTTATCGATCGATCGAAGGAAAAGTTTGTAAGATTATTACGATGTAACTCGATGTAACTTATTTCGAAAACCACCCGTTTTTTATTGTTTTTACAATTTCACAACACAAAATCTTTATGGAATCTGTTTGCTCAATAGATTAATTTACTTATTAAATCCTAAAACCATCCTTTTAATTTTAGACCGTTTACAGTTTCACAACAAAGATCTTTTAAACGGACTGGAGCAGTGTTGTAATCATTATGCGGCAGTTTACAGTAGGTTAATTATGGCATTCGTTTTCTAACTAGGTTGGTGGACGCCGTCATTTGATTTTCGCGAAACGACACCAACTCGACCTACTCAACAGAGCAAAAAGCTGGTACGTGGATGCGACCTTCAAGCTGTACCGTCAGCCGTTTACCCAGCTGTTAACAGTCAACGCCTTCGTAAAGGCAGTTGACTACGTCAAGCAGGTGCCGTTGGTGTTTGTCCTTATGTCGGGCAAACGGAAGCGTGATTACAGAGCTGTTTTCCGAGAGCTACTAGAGCTGTTACCATCCTCAGCGCTACGACAAGTCACGCTAGACTTCGAGTGTGCAGTATGGAAGGTACTTCGACAACTGCTCCCAGACGTCAAACTACTGGGGTGCGTCTTCCATTGGACTCAAGCCCTGTGGAGGAAGGTTAGTGTCACTTACCATTATTTAGTATATTCTTGTTTTCTCTAAAAAATTTCGTCATTAGTTGTTTTTGAAGGCCACAATTTAATCTATTGTTTATTATTTGTTAATGCCGTATAAAGTTTAAAAATATCGCCGTTTGTTGAGGCCACAATTTAATTGACTCTGAGTGTGTTTGTTGGTTGTGTACTTTCAAATAAATTTAAAGGAGCTACGTCTCAATATTTTGAGTCATTTATTCGATAGCCTAAATCATGACAATTTTTTTTCAAAATCAATGAACGGCGACGTAGCTCCTTTAAAACAAGTCCTCTTCCTTTAATTTTTCTAGGTGCAAGAGCTTGGCCTCCAGGTTTCGCACAGGGAGGATCGGGGCACCCATGCTTTCATACGAAAGGTCATGGCTCTACCCTTCCTCGCTTTCCTTAAGCGGAGTTACTACTCTTCTGACCTACTACGAAATATAGTACCGCGATGTCAATTTTCAAGACAATATGCCCTTAGGGCAGGAAGAACTGTGTCTGTACCTACCTCCTCAAGATCTGTTAGATTTGGAAATTTTTGTACTATTAAATATCAGAATCATGTGTAATATACTTAACTGCAATTTATCTTATTACTTATAGTATTTAATGTTTACACAATATTGAATATTTATATTTAATTGATATCTAAAATAGTTCTATGTATGCATAATGTAGAAGTATTTGTAAATTATGACCCGCCTTGTAATTCAGTTTCTACTGCAAGAAGGCTGAATAAACGATCATCATCATCAAGAAGAAGACATCAGGCCGCAGTTCCAGCGCCTCCAGCAAACAGCAAACACAGCACCTCTTCGCCACTTCACCGACTACGTATCGAGCACCTGGATCGAAAGCAACACCTGGCCGCCATTCTCTTGGTCAGTCTTTATGCAGTCGGTCAGGACCAACAATGATGTGGAAGGTTGGCAGCTCGGTCTGCACACCAGAGCCCAGGGCAAGAGCCAGCTACCCATGTACTTACTTATCGACCTGCTCTACAAAGAAGCCAAACTAACTTCCCTGAACGTGCGTATGGTCTCAGAAAAGAAACTTCGACGAGTTCAGCGGCGCAGGTATCGTCAAATCCAGGCTAAGGTATTTTCACTGTGGGGACAATATGAAGAGGGCGACAAGACGGCGAGACAACTTCTCAAGGCTTGTTCATTACTTGTTGGGCCGAGAGGCGCTTAAAACAATTCGTTAAGTTAGTTATAGAAAGTGAGTCGAGACACTCCAACTTTACGCTTGTTTTGTGAAGTTTTTTGATTGCCCTTTCCTCTATTAAAGCACCTTTTGATATAAAAACACGAATGAAAGGTTAGTTAATGTTACATGACTTCATTTTAAGCATGCTTTACATCAAACTATTGAAATAAAATCCTGAAGTAAGCCGAAATGTTCGAAGTAGATTTATCATCTTCACAGTACACAGGTGCATTTTGAAATGACGGCAAGCGAGTCAGCTAAACTTAATACTTTACTTCGATGGGGCGACATGATTTTGATGATGGGGCGACACAACTAATATGTTGGGGCGACACAACTCCGATGTTGGGGCGACGTAACTTCGGTTGGGGCGACATAACCTGGGGCGACAAGGCAATGGGGCGACACAACCTACATTCATTCGGACTGCCGATGGTTTGTAGTTTTGCTTTTGGTTTTCCATACATTATTCTGTTAGTTTAGTTCTGATAATTTGAAGACCTCGCATTTTCGAAATTAGCTTTCCCTTAACTTATACTCCAAATACGACATTGCTTTTACGTTTACTGGACATAAATCTTAAGAAGTAAAGTTGTTGAAAAGCTGGTAAATTTCTTTATTCTCCCTAGTTGTGTTTCCATCAAAGATATTTTGAAGCTTTTTGGTAATTTTTTTTCCCACATTTATTTCCAGAAATACTTCTACGCAATGAACACCACAGATTTTGGTTGGCCCATGTCTTCTCCAGTTAAAACAGTTGGCTCAAAAATATTTCTGGATGCTCGTAAGGGACTTAGTCCTTTTGGCTATTTTAATGAGAAACAGTGCAAAAAAGGAGCATATAAACAAATAGAAGAAATGCTTAAACAATACGGGCTGACAGACAATGATATTTATCTGGACAGAAACTCCAGGAGTTTTATTTCAGCTGAAGCCCTTATTTTGATTGTAATTGCTGGGAACAAACTTAGAGACCCTGGCCAAAGTGCAGAACAATTTTCATGGGCTAGTCTATGTTTGTTCTTTGCCCGAACTTTGGTAAATTCCACTTTTTCAAGAGAAATTGCTGCTGGAAGTGGAGCTGGATCTGTGACTACAAGCAAAACACAAAATGTGATGCTGGCAACAGAAACCTTTTGCACACAAGGCAGTTGCACTAATGTACCACAGCTTAAAGTGTTCACTGGCTGCATTAAGCCCCCAGAGTCAACATCAACTCTGGCTGGACGTTTAGCAAATGGACAAACATCCCGATCTACTAAACTGGAGGAGAGGATAAAAAAGCAGAGCAAAATATTGAGTGACTTGGCACTGGAAGTTCATTATGGTTCTAAGGTTTGTAGGGAGTTTTATCAATGTAGTCATCAAAGTATGTTTGAATGTTCTACCAATGTGCCTGACTTTGAAAAATAACATTTGATGTTTCTCTGAAATTGTTGTTAGTAAGTCAAGAACAAATTAAAATTTAGAAAATAAACAGGACCAGATTGTTGATGGAATACAATTTTGGCATATTCTTATTACAGATTGACCTCCTGCATGGCATTTCATTATCAGTGGGCTGGAGATTTAGACAGCAGTGCAGTATTGACTCAGCCTGGCAAGGACAACTGGAAAAACAAGATATTATCTTGTTGACTAAGCTAATTCGTACAAAGACTGGGGACAGTCTTTACAATCAGATTGGAGAAGAGCAGGCAACAGTGCAAATCCCACCATCAGCAATCTTGAAACTTCAAGATCAATGCAATTCTGGACAGACAATTGATGAGATCAGGAAGATATTGCCACCTGGATATCTTGCAACCAAAAGAAAGGTAATTGTCTTGCATTTATATGTATCTTTCCTGATATACTTCAAGTTAATAATAAAATAAAATCTGTTTATAACATTTGCAAACCTTTTTTACCTTAGGTTGCTGAGCTAAAGACCAAATACAAATTAGAATTTGAGGCTATAATGCAACCACAAAGAACAGCAACTGGTTATCGCATTGAGCCAGCCCGTTTGGTCGAATGTCTGCATTACCTTTACTATTGGCTTCCTAAAGAACAGTGGTGGCACCTTTATGGTGATGGCAGAAAGTATAGCAAGAAGGACACTGTTTTGATGGCTATTAGCAATGTAAACAATGAGCAGAAGTTAAATGGAATAAAATTCCAAAGCCCGAAAGAAATGTGGCCTATTCATATTTTTCATCACAAGGACAGCCGTCGAAACCTTGAGCTTAACATTGGAGATGGTCATGGTGGACCAGGTATATGCACACTTACATGTTAAACATTTATAATCCAATATTAAGTTTTGATAAATTGACCAAATCACTGTTAAATTTTCCTAAAATTGAAATGAAATACTCATAAGCTGATCATTTGAACAATTCAAGAAAAATAACATGGTTCAACAAAATTGATTTCAGTCTTGTAACTTTTTGTGGTGCTTGAACTCTCTGAAATGGTACAAGAGGAATTGTAACATCTCTAAGGATAATTAGTGTTATTATAGATCATTTGTCCATTAATATTGTAGGATACTTAAATGAATGGATTAAAGACAGTCAGAACCTGGGCCACCAGGTGTTCCTTGGTGCAGACTCTAAGTTCTAGTTTTAGTAACGTCTTCCATCTCTGTGATTTCTCTAAAATCAGCCTTGAATTTCCTCCATGGCCACTTTGAAACAATTTCCTTTGCCAATTTCGTCTTGCCTACTCCACTAATTCCATGCAAATTGACAACACACGAACTTCCCGTTGTCAACATTGCCATAACTTTCTCCAGGTCACGTTCCCTGCCGGTCAAACCTGATTCTCCCTTTCCAGAACTGACTTCTTGTTGGTGGTTTTCCTTAAATTGTTGAATTTTTTCCTGTAGCGACTCTTTCTTGGGTGCTTTCGGGCATAGAAACCCTTCCAACAAAGTCAGATTGTCCTCCGATACAAGACCCTGCTTAACGAATAACTGGAGGCATGAGTACAAATCTTGTTCTCCTTGATCCTCAAACTTGCCCCTAAAATTAGTTTTTATGGACGATACGGCATGCACTTGTTCTATGGGGCTGAGTTCATCGGACACTTCCCGAAGAAGCTTTTGGAGACGAGGAGAAATGTCTCCAGAAGCGGAGATTGTCTCGACGGACGCCATCTTCGTTAAGCGTCGGTTGAACCAATGTCACGTGACATGTGGTCGGCGTAATGTCCTCAAATTTATGCATGAGATTAATATGCAGAACAGGCTCGCGTAAATTAATATATTGAAATACTGCTGTTTGTTTTCGAAGTTTTTACCGTCTGTCTGTTTTGAAAGATCTTGACACCGACAGACGCTTGCAGAGTATGATAATGAACGGTAGTATGTTGAAGCGTTTTTGGTTTTTAGATGAATTTTCGTCTTTGACATTGGGATTTACTAAAACTTTCCTAAACTTGACCTTTCATCATTGTAAGATGATGCGCTCCGCAGTCAAACAAAACATCACGAGCGATGCGAAATGAAACTGTCTACATTCCGGTGCGTAAACACTGAAGCGGGCGCCGATTGCAATGAATAAAATAGAACGCCATTCTCATTCTTAAAAAGCATATTTTCCTTCTGATCCTCACTGAGGATGATCGAGGCAGGTTTGAAGTTTCGAAGAAGTCATCACCTGCGATGTAATTGTAAACACCACATTGTTTACATCCCGCGACGTAAACATGTTAGGGAGCGCTGATTGCAGTGAATCAATTGAGAAGCATATTAGTGAGTATTTGTTTCGTTACTCACTCAATGACACTCGTGTTTCGATGCCTTGAGTAAGTGACATTTTCCTTCCCAGCTGATTCATCAATAACTCAAATCAAGCAAATCTACTGCTACTGCTCGTTATTCAAAAAATTTTGCGAAGACTAACTTGCGTGAGTGTAACATGATTGCTTTTTTTGGTTATGTAAATTTTCCGTTGTCTACAATGAGGGAAACTTCTAGCACTGAATACTGAAACTTACAGCACTGAATAACAAAGGCACATGAATCTGCGCTCAAAAAAATCGTATGTACGCGTCTGACTACCCTGCGTCTGAGCGTATGAAATTTGTCTACGCAGTTTATTACGTCTACGCGAGCGGTACTGTAGCAAGTTACAAGTTTTGGCTCCTTGAAACTTTTGGAAGCTTGGAGCCTAACTTGCCTGGGATCGAGGCTAGAAAAAAAAAGGCTCTGAACGAAAGTGCTTCCCGAAGCAAATTAGATTTGACTGAGACTGGAATACCATTCTGTAGAAGATTTGTCAACTTCTGCTGAACTGACAAGTGAACCACAGATCGAAGAAGGGCAACTAATCACAATGATAAAGGGATGTGTTTGAGAGTCACATGTAAAGATAGATCAATCGGATGAGTTTGGAAATAATTGAGCAAGGAGGAGTGCAGTCCTCCCAAACGACGTCGGATGTATCATGTTATCATCGGAACCGCTCAGGTCAGTACAAAATGCAGACTGCAGACGGAGAATTTAAACTTTTTTTCGTCTGATACGTCAACCTTACTGATTGTCACGCAATCGCTTTTCCGCCATTATCTTTCACGATCATTTGCACTATTATTTATTTTCGTAGCGAAATTGAAGTGAGATCCCGGCAGTATTAAAGAATAAATTCTTGCTGTTCCATAAGATACCGTTTTCGACTGTGGACTTGAAGGTCTCAAGCAAGACCTCGGAATCTTGAACGAACTATCCCACAACGTATTGTTATCAGTGACTTATGATTTAGAGAATTCTTGAAAGATTTTCAATAATGTTTACAAACATTATTTTTCGGGCCGTAAAAGAGAAGCTGCATCTCATATTTTCCTGAAGTATAGTAAGAGTTTAAGGGTGCAGCGTAACTGTGCATGTAACTCACTCCACGTCAAATAAGTAGACTAAGTGCTTTTCTCACATGCTGATTGGCTAGTTTGCATGTGATTAAGATACTATTTACCACTGTGGCGAGAAGCAAAATAGCCTCCTATTTCTCTGTGATGAAGAGGTAGACAAATTTTGATTAAAGCATAGCAAAGTGACTACTAAGTTTGGTTTGATTGCATTTCAGCAGATACTGTCCAGAGCCATGGAGGAGGTAAGTTAGTTAGTTACTTAATTTTTCCATTCATTGCATATTTCCAAAATATCAAAATTTATGAACACTGTAATAAGCAATTTATTGGAAAACTAGGAAACACGTAATAATTTCATGCAGTCTAAAACTGACAAAACATAAATTAGAAAGTATCAAGTAGGCAAATGTCCACTACTCTTCACCTCTGCATCCTAGCCCAGCAGTATGATAACTCTTTTTTGGGGCATACATGATTGTATAAAAAAAAAAAAAGAAGATATTTATGCCCCATATGGAACTATAACATGTAGATGTATGTTCTACAGTTACGAGCTGAAGTGGATTCATTTTAGAATGTGCTCACACTGTACATGATTGTTAAATATAATTATGTGGCCCTCTATATGATTTAAGGGATAAAGATGATAGGATGCTCACAACAGGCTTCACTTGAAAACAATAGAAACCGGATATAACACAGCTGTTAAGCATGCTTAAGAGCATACTTTAATGAGCTTATAAATGCTTTTGTTTCATGTAACACCCTATAAACAATTAAGAGTGCACCGTTGAACAATGAAGCATGAGCAAGCAAAGCGTGATAACCTTCAAATACAAAAGTTAGCCTGTGAGCAGACACAGCACACTAGTGTGTAACCTAGTGTGTAACCTATTAAGTGAGTAACCTTGTGTGCAGCAAGCATGTTACCTGAACATTAAGTAAGATTAAGCAATCATTACCCAGTCAGTGTATACTACTAGGTCAATAAACGGAAGCTGGTATTACTGTTTTTTAATTATCAACTTCTGATGAGAAAAAAAAAAGTTGAAACATTTGGCCGAGAACAAGTTTCAAGAATTTAAAGCAGACACTTCTTACTTTGTTCATGTGGAGAAGTGACTTTGATGTTAGTAGCATGTTGAATAATAAAATTTAACCCACCACTGGAACAAATGATTTGTGATGATTGTGTAAACAAGTCTGAGATATTCAAAACTCGCCGTAACATATAGCCATAAATGGCCAACAGGTTTGTGTAATGGTAAACAAAACCAAAAGTGATAACTCATGTTGCTTTTGAGAGCCCTAAGCTATGGAACTCAAGTGGATGATAGTCATGTGCTCAGGTACACACTCAGTCACGTGCCCTAAACTCAAACCAATGCAGTAAATAAATAACTAAAACCATTGTAATCCTCTGAATCATACAGTGTCACATATGTGCATTTACATAATTATGCAAACATGAAAGAAATCTTTCAGGCTGACTTGTCATAATAATAATAATAATAGTTAATCTTTATTGAGGATGCCAACATCACAGAAAGAGTGGTTTACAGAAGGGTCCTCTAAAGGTAACTATAAATCAATATAATTACGTAAAAATGTAAATATAAATACAATCGAAAAATAAAACAGAAAAACATACATTATATTAAAAAATTAACACTAATTTAATTAAACTAGTGCTGCATTAAAAAAAAAAATTAAAATAAAGCTTTCTTGATACCACGCTTAAATTGACTTAAGGTGGGCACATCTCTTAGGGAAAGGGGTAAGGCATTCCAAGCGTCCGCTGCAAAATTTGATGTTATCCAGTGCCCCCATCTTCTATGTGCGGAAGATTTACGAATATTTCGCTTGGATTGTGTATTATAGTTATGATAATTGCTGTTAAAAGAGCAGTGAAAGGTGTGCATGAAAAGGTTATTAACTACCTTAAACATAAAAATAGCACGATGTTCAGTTCTCCGCCTGTCTAACGGTTTCCAATGGAGCTTTGAGAGTGCATCGCTTGCGGAAGCAGTAGTCATCAGTTTTGAAACATATTAATTTTCCCCTCTGTAGTTGCAGAGTTTCCAAGTTTCCAAGTCTTGTTATTTCACATTCTTTACAGAAAAAAAATAACTTAACATAACGTGATTTACAATGATATAGAAAAAATACAAACAGAAATTAACTAGAATAAAGAATATTTAATCGTTTACCGTGGCCAAAGTAGCCAATGAGCTTTCAAGTTGGTCACTGTCATGTGTCGATATGAGTTGGGGTTGGCCGCATGTTAAGTATAATTTAAATTAATAGTTACATTGAAGATGATATTTTTATCATAAGGGAAGAAAGACATACATAAATGCAAGGTAGAATAAAAGGAAAACTGCATATTGTGAAGCATTATCTTATATAGCTAACAATTCAACTATGGTCAGCTTTGAGTACTCAATATGAATCTTTTATACCGCTTTTTGATTAGCATGTATGGAAAATAATTAAATGAAGGTGGTATAGATTGCCAGATTTTTATTGCAGAGAATTAAAATGTATACATACCATAATTAGTGTGTGCTGATGGCTTAAAGAAGTTTGATGTAGAAAGTTATGCCAAAAATGTAGCAAGCCTGAAACCATGTTTTAATCTGAGACATCTGAAAGAACACATTTTACAGGAAGTAGTAAATATTGATAACAGCCAAGTACCTTTCGATGCACTATATTACCAAAATATACATGTATCTGTGACATCATGGCATGATTTATAGCTTTTAAATGATAAAAAGTAATGTTCTAAACATGGCAGTTAGACACAATGCTTGTACATGTAGAAAAATTAGAGAGATCCCTAATCAGTGACCTTAGCTATTATTAGTTTTAAAAAATATTAATTTGTTCCTCTTTTTAAACTGATCATTTAGGAAAGAGTTGTGCTAACAAAATAATTAATCAGCTGCCATGCAATGGGAGATATTCCTCCAGTCAGAGATACCATCATGGCAACTGACTTGAGGTGGTGGTGGAGTTTGTGGGGAAAGGAATCATTGTCCTCACATCAGAGTTGTCCGCACAACTGGAAAAATTCCCTCATGGGGAAGTCTCTGTCCTGGTCCCTGAAGGTTCATGTAATGAAAGGGGAAAAATGTATGCCAAGGGAAAAGCAGTGTTCAATCTATTATGGAAATGGCTGATCTTCCAGTTGCTTTTGGACCAAAGATGGCTGACAAACTTTCTGCTTCCCTCTCTCATCAGAAAAAAAGAGTTTTTGAATCTACTCCAGGTATACTCAGTAAATTTGCTGATGTCATACATACCCCTTGTGATAGGAAAAGTTTCTTATACTGGTCACAGGACATGACCACCCCGGCATTTTCACAAAGAGAGACTTGAAATTGTTGCTAAAGCTGAGTCACTAGGGTGAAGGATGGATCCTTTGAGATGATTTTTGTTAGTGCTGCTAAAGGAAAACAAAAGGGATTTGATGAGAAATTTCATGAATGTGGTGTTCCTAAACATCAGATGATCATTTGAAGCCCTTCAAATAATGGAGAAGAGTTGAAAAGGTGGCTCTGTGAGGCAGATCTTGCCATCGTACCCTCAGGTTAACATGAATTTGGAATGTTTGGTCTTGCAAGGTTGTAATCTGGCCTCTCTATCTTAGTATATGTACATGGTGCATCAGTACTTGGTGAAGCCTTGACACATGTTATTAGTGGTTTGTCATCCATTGTGGAGTCAGACGGGATATCAGTGAGTAGTCCAAGGCAATTAAGAAGGTCAGGGACATGGCTAGGACAGTACAGCTTAAAGAGGCTGATTTACTGCGGAAACATTGCAATGAGAAGTACAGTTGGGAGAAACAGTGTGGAGATGGTGTTGAGGAGATGCTGAAGATGGCATCTGGTATGAATTTTTTTTATGTGACTTGCATGTATTGGTTATACATATAGTGGTTGTCAAAGTAAAGCAATGAACATATTCACTACAATATAAATGTTTAAGTTGAGCTAGTGATATTTCTCATCATCATCATTGTATTTAGTTTCATCTGTTGTAGCCTTATAATGCAGAACAAATAACTCTGAAGAAGAGTAAAATTTTATGCCGTCAGGGTAGCCCATTCATCTCAAATTCCCCTTCCTCTGTCTCATTTTGTCTTTTCTGTTCCTTTGCAGCTCAGCAAGACTAGACTCAGTAACATGGAATCTGAGTGAATGCATTGCTTAGGTAGTAAATCATTTCTTTTGATATTACTACAGAATATTGATAGGTTAACCAAGTGATTAAATTGTTAACCACTAATGAGTGATTACACCCATTATTGGGCTCTCCCTCATCATGTTTCTGCCTTAAAATGTTATGACTTTTTTTAGGAGAAATTCCTTTCAGTCACTCCTTGGAGTGACTTCAGTGGAGTGCTGTTAAATTATACGTTTTGAGACTTAAATGTAATTTTCAGTTGTCAAATTTGATACAAACAATTAATTGGGCTTTCCCTCGTCATGTTTCTGCCTTAAAATGTTGTGATTTTGTTAGGAGAAATTCCTTTTCAGTCGCTCCTTTGAGTGACTTCAGTGGAGTGCCGGTAAATTATACTTTCTGAGACAAAAATGTAATTCCCATTGTCAAATTTGATACAAACAATTAAATCTAGTTTTGCTCTTTTTATTTCTCTGCAGCCAAACAAGACCAAACACCCTTAACCGGCATGAGAGGATGTGAAATGAACAATAATGTATTCCTTTGTTACTGTAAAGAATATGTACGCAGACCCCTGACATTTTTAACCTGTTTGCATTTGCCCAGTGCCTGGCTTATTTTTTTCACAACAATGGTTATTAAAGTTGTCAATATTTAACTAAGTTATATTATTTCTTTGATTTTTTTACTTTTCTAGTCAATAATCAGAGAGCTTTTATCGAACATGACAACCATACATATATGTTGTCTTCTCCCAAAGTGCCGTGTCCTGTTATGACCATATTTCCAAGCTGATACTCAGCATAGTTCTTGTTACTTGTCTGCATGACAGTGAAATAGAATTGTGAAGAGATTTGAAGAGTCATCACAGAGCATACTGCTTGGATTCAAATGGATGGAGACACTTCACAAACTGGAATCTTTCTAAATATTTTTGAAACAGAAGTAGATTCCCTTGCAGGCCTGCAAAGAGAGGGGTGAAATGGGTGTGTACACACCTCCTATTATGGGCCATGAAAGTTCATGTACTTGATAAGAAAGTAAGTTATCACAAAAAAGGTGTTCACAAATGGCCTTCAAAAAATACTGCCTACCGTCTCAAAACAACCTAATTTTCAAATTTCCCCAAGTGGAATCTATGTATGATTTTCTTTACTATGTAATTTTATCTAGACCTGAGATGTCTGTCTCTCTCTGTCTCTCTGTCTCTGTCTCTGTCTCTCTCTGTCTCTCTCTCTCTCTCTCTCTCTCTCTCTCTCTCTCTCTCTCTCTCTCTCTCTCTCTCTCTCTCTCTCTCTCTCTCTCTCTCTCTCTCTCTCTCTCTCTCTCTCTCTCGTGTTATGAACTAACCTCAACCTTAAGCCAACCCTAAGGCTGTAACATAAAACCTTCATATGCATCAAGGCAAGGCATGTCTAAGGGTAACATTGCCCATATCATTTATGTTCATAGGAAATGGAATACTCTTCCCAATTGCAAGTTACTTGCCCAAAGAGTTTCACTAGACAACACATGTTTGGGATTTCATCCCTTGGAATGTGCTGGAACAGATTTCTAAGCAAATCTTTTGAAATTTTTAATCCTTTTAATTCCCATGGGTGACCAAGACAGTCAGTTCTCCTTACAATATCAATATGATATGAAGCAGACAAGTGATGAGAATAATGGGGATTATTAGTTGATCCAATACCAAATTCCCCAAGCTAACATCAGAAGAACTATATGGCAGACAGTAAGGAGAATTACTAATGAGATCTTGGGAGTGAAAGTGTAAACACTGAGTGGTGGCCCCTGTGAAATATATAGACCAGATGCTTACATGGTCAACTTGAGAATGAAGGTGAGAGGATGTCTGTAATTTTGGCATACAATTATGGAATGAGATGAAAGAACAAGCTACTATTCCAACCTTTAATGTATTCTTCAATTAATATACTCCTCAGAGGTAAGAGTTTAAAAAAAATTCTATATTTGACCACAGAAATCACTTACAGTAGCCTACCTTCATATGATCTCTTTTATGATATTTCTCAAAAACATTGAGTGTATATTAAAAATATTTTACCCATCACTAAAAATTTCTTATGGCTGACAAAATGGACTGTGTTTATCAAGGATATGACTGATTAGGTAAATGTGGTAAAGGTTCAGTCAACTGGAGGTAACCACTAACAAACTTAGCATAATTGCAAGGGGTAATGCCATGGAAGTTAGATCCATCAACTTATGCATAGGCATAAAAAACACTTAAGTGTCACTAGGTTGACAAAATCAAGCTCAATCTTGAAAATTGATGATTTGCATTTTCATAATCTCTCCTCTAACCACCAAAGAGCACTTATTAATCTATGATACTGACAATTAATAATATTTAACACTTTTATAGATAGACCTGAGAGTCAGTCCTATGCTTAAGCACAAAATATAGACACTTAACCACTCTACAATAGTAATAATATCCCCATGAGTGTTCCCACTTCTGATGATGTATCAAATAAACCAATCACAGTCAATGCACCAGATGCCACCCGTAAAGAAAAAGAGTTACTCAGCCATCAGTAAGTAATGAAAATTTTGTTGTCACCCAAAACACATCAGGGAAGTAGCCCAGCAGTAGGCATTCTGTTGGTAGAAGTGAACAAAATAGATTGCACACCCAAGTTTTTCCAGTATCATGAACAAAGTCATGTGGAATATGAGCCTTTTTAGCCAGCTCCTCTATATAAAACAGTATTTTCACCTTGTAACACATTCTTTGTTGTCCTCAAGGTAGACCAAAACAGTGTTAAATCTATGTAATAAAATTTATCTTATGGTCCAAAAATGCTTAGGATAATATTTATAGTTATAGCAAATGTACATGTATTCAAAATGTAATGCGTATCCAGTGCTAGAGCGGTTTTCTGACATGCCGATTTCTAAACAGAAATCTTGAAACAAAAACAAATTCAAAAATAGTCTTCCTGCGCTCCCCTTCCCCCCAGGTGAAACGGAGGCGAGGGAACGTTTACGTAAACCTGACACTAATTGTGTTCCGTGATGTCACTCTTGCAGAAAAATATACAATAACTCTTTATTGATTAACCCCTTTTGTCGATCCTTTCGTCAGTTCTGATTTGCTAGAGTTGATTATTTATTTTCATACTAACGAATATTCGAGAATAGTGCAAATGATCGTGAAAGATGATCGCGGAAAAGCGATTGCGTGACAAATAGTAAGTGATAATATGACATGTTATCACTTTTCGGGTTAAAAAAAAAAAAAAAACAGTTTAAATCCTCAGTCTGCATTTTATACACAGTCTGCAGTATGCATTTTGTACCTAGTCTGCATTTTGTACCCGGTTTGCAGTCTGCATTTTGTACTGACCGGCCATTGGTATGTTTTTCGAAGGTAACGATATCTCCGTTTCGTTACCAACTGGCTACGTAAAATCTTTGATACACCAAGCAGCGCCAGCGATCGATCGCCTCTCTCCTCTAGAAGAAACCGGTCACTATAATTTTTGTGCCGCCAATTAAAGCTTTCACAGAAGACCAGCTTCACTATCTTAATGTACTTGGGCCAAGAGGATTGTCCGCCTTCAACTTTCGGACTCTTTGCGAGCGGTGCTGCGAAACTATTAAATTAAAGCTAGTTGTTCCTTGCAGCGATTCCTTCGACTGAGAAAAGAGTCGATCTTTCTTCACGCTTGCAGCGTAACTATCACTCAAAGAAATCTGTGAAAACCTTGAGATTCTGCGGCAAATGATCCTACTTTTTTCGACGACTGTGGCACTGTTTACAAAATTTAATGTAAGCAGAAACCGCGTGGACGTTGCAATTTCGTAAGCGCGATGCTAATCGAACATCGTCCTTTTCTTACTCTGTACCAAAAATCGCTCATAATCTTTTCCTATATCCTTAAAGCAAAGTATATATTTGAGTTCGGACGCTGAATTGCAAATTTACCCGAAAAATGGGAATGAATTCACTTCAAAGTTGTTGTTTATATCGATAACCTTCACGCCAACACGTGCCACTTTAGTTTGCATAAATTAGAGTGACGTCACAGAACACGATTTGTGTCAGGTTTGCGTAGACGTTCCGGCCTCGCTATTTTGGGCTATTTTGACAGCTTGGTCCCAGGATCGAAATCCCGAGTACTGCTGACCAGTAAGGTAGCGGCGCACGGAAAATGAGCCATGCGATCGTACCAATACAACAACAAGCCCCTTCTTTGGAGCATAAGGTGACAATTTAAGCCTCGTCGGGAAGTTCTATATTTACTCTTTGAGCACTTTCTCCATCTGGGGTAGGGATGGACGCAGGAAACTGTCAGAAGGACCTTAAGAAATTTTCCAAAGAAGAAGGGAAGAAGGGAGAGGGGGGGGTAACCCTGCCCTGTGCTTTACTGGGTTAGTGGCACTGAGACCATGGAAAGCTCCGGTCGGATGAGCCTTATAGCTTCTACTTGAAATCTGACATACCCTTTAACATCGTTTTATTCATTAAGTGACGGTTCAGCCGAAAGTTATGATATACTTCTATTTGCCCTAAACTTATTGTGGTTTATTCTATCTTAACTTACGAGTGATTTGTTGAATCTGTGAACATACAAGTTTTTCTAATTTCGCCCATTTAAGGTAATCCGGATTCCGGAATCCAAGAAATTTTTGTTTGTGGAATCCGGAATACTGGGCTCTGGAATCCAGAATCCAGCTTTTGGAATCCAGGATCCCGCTAAAAGGGAATCCAGAATCCACTTGCTGAAAATCCATTTCAAATCATATTAGCGGCTTTCACCCGCATCCATGCAACCACTGTAGAGTGTAGTTCACTCACGTGATCAATCGTTGCTCAAAGTGAGCTTTCAAATCCCACAGGATTTGCTTGGAACATCACTATGGCCGCTATTTGATTGTTTTGGAACACCTCTAAATAATGATATGGCCGCTAGGACGTCCTGTGAGATTAACTTACCTTGTAAAAGATACGCTTTAGTTTTGCTTTTAATCGAGGAATTTGTAAATTTCTGTGAAAATAATCTAACTGTAGACAACTTGGATACTTTGCTTTTGCCCGCTTTCCCCGCCGGATTTTTAAGCAAATTGGGCGCACGGCAAGCTTTGGCACCGGAAACTGCGCTACTTTTTATCTGGCACCTAGGGTCGAGGTATCGACCTCAATACTTAATACTTAATACTCTTTTCCTTTTCGACTCTTTCAAACTTTCTGGCACTTCTGACTCGCGACTGACCAAAATCAAAAATAAATATTCATTTTCCATAAATCATAATGAGAGCATCAAAAAGTAATATTCTCCTGTAGCTGTGGAGGCATAGTTGTAATTAGAAGCCAGACGACAGCCAGGAACTGTCAAGACTGCACCAGTCACTCAGAGCACGTGGAGGGACACAAGCCGCAGTATACAGAAAATTTGCAGTGTCTTTTTCAATATTGATATATCATTTGTTTATTCGATTTGCTCTTTCTCTAAATCTCGATACTTCAATCATAATCTATGGGGAAGCACAAGAAAAAGCAAAAGGCGGAGAGGGAAAGGTAAGTGTAACATTGTAATGATTCAATTGATTTTCTGTTCCATTTTAAACTAACTTAACCTCCAGCGAAACTTACAAAAAATTACTGAAAATGCATCTTCAGGAGCTCAAGAAACCGAAGAAAGGAAGACAAAAAAGAAAAATACACGAGTTCAAGATCATCGAGGTTTGAGGATTTTTGTGTATTATGAAACACTTTTGAATTTTTTTCGGGGTTGCAACGAACAAACAGGAACGACAGAGGTTTTAATTACAAACTATGGTCAGTAATAATTATTTCTAGGTTAGAGCGTAAATCTTCAATGTAGTAAAATTCGGAAGTTTAAAAGAAGTTGAAAGACTCGAAAAAACGCTTTGCTAAACTTGAGAATAACCGGCCAATTGTTTGCATCTCATGGAACAACAATGTATTATGCCTCGTTCAATGATGAAACGCAACAAACGCATAGCGTGACTCGCTTGTTAGCAGTGCTTAAGGCCTTTTGTCGTTTTGAGATCAGTTACGCTAGAGGCTTGAATAAACTCTGCTTGTTAAGAATGGCTGCCTGTTAGGATCGAGAATCGTCCGTCAACGACCATTTTGATGAATTGCTCATATTTTGCCCAACGATACCCTTTGGTAAACTATTTTCAAAAATCAAGTTTAAAAGTTCCGACGATTATTAAATTTTTACAAATTGGCGAAAATTTGAAAACGCGGTCTAAGTGCGGTTTTCCGCCTATCAAATTGTCCAAAATTCACTGCAAAAACCAAGCTCCGTTGAAGGCTTAAAATGAATTCAATTGACACCAAACTTCACATGATATAAGAAAAAGCCTTCCCATCTATTTTCACTATGTTAATTTTTCTGTACACATTGATACTGAGAATTTTTAAGTCTTCTTAGCAACACCCTCAAAGTGCGCTTAATATGACAGCAAAAAATAGGTTAAATTTAACGCGATAAAAGTGTACCTGGTACCTCATTTTTCAATTTTTTAACTTAATATTCGTAATATAATGATACTATTTATTTCCTGAGTAAACTTTGATGCTTTGAATCGGACCGCTTCCCTTCGAAAATACCACAAATGTTTGTGTCCAGAGCGAGCAAAATGATGTGTGTTGTGTAAACAAACGCTAATCATATCATTCCTTCCCTGGTGGAAAAAGGTTTTAAAATAAACTTTAATTCTGGAAATGTTTGACTTGTATTCCACAAAATATTGAGTTATAGTGAAGTCATACATTCAGAGTTGTGTGAGAGCTGAGAGAAAATAAAATCACCGTCGAAAATGTTCTTACAGTCATTTCATCGATCACCATTACAAGTATTACGATTACGAAAATTGTGACAATTGATCAGTCTGTTGAATGACTTTTAAACATTTCATCTGCAAGAGCTTTGTTTTAGTTTGTTTTAAATATATATGTATGTATAAATCAAGAATTCCAGCGAATACAGAAGGAGAACAGCATTCTTTACAAGCAGTTCAGTGTATTAACGCGAATTGTTCCTATTTATCATAATTAACCGACATCCGGTCCCAACAAACACTGGCCGCACCACATGAGACCCTAAATGGGCTGTCATCATGAAATATACCAAAGACTGAAAACAAAAACTTTACTCAAGGTCTGATAACTACACGATAACACTATTATACTTCAATCTCAGATGTATTTTCATTGAGCTTCCAACATCTCGCACCATCTTGACCAAGATGCTGTAATTCAAACACAATTTTCTCTCGTGGTAAAGCCTGTCACGTCATCACTGCCCACGAAGCTCTTGCGCAAATGGTCGAAATTTCGTAACAGATCTAAGGAAAGTTATTTCACGGACGAGTCTTGAGCTTTCATACGTGCTCTCATCAGAAGTTATTATTTCTTGTCATTTTATGGCTCTCTGTAGCTATATAACGCTAGTTGGTAAGGTGACCCCTTGCGGGCGATCTCCTGATTATCCTGGTCAGGTGGAATGCATTACACTCGAGGATTGCACGAAAGATGTAACTGGACATCTATCGACTCTTGGACTGAGTGCAGATGAAGGTTCTAGAACTGAAATGAAGCTGCTATTAGCCAGAGCCGGTAAATATTGATTTTGTGTGTTTTCAGGTAACTTTATTGTGCTTATGAATGAGTGCTGCAACAGATTTAATTGGTGTTATATTTTTTACAGGTGTTTTCTCATCTGAGCAAAAACATCTTACCCTGACTATTTGCCCACGCCATAGGGCAGACTTTGGCGTACGTTGGAGGACTAGGAAAACTCTTTGTGCAATCCCAAGGATCTAGCGACACATAAGTCCTCAAGTGCCAAAGGATGCAACCGTGTGGATAGCCGAAAATCGATGTATATTTTTTGCAACACCAACACCTTAGTTCCAGTTGGGTCGCGTAAGTTGAATAGCTTCTGTTGATAAATGTTCTCATGAAATTGCTTTTTCTCACGTTTATTTGTAATACCTTACACAAAAAAAAGCACTATAAGTTTCAACTTTCTCAAGCTAGCAAATTTTATATTTGTGAGGAAACTGCAATTTATATTGCCAACGTTTTTTTCTCGTCTGAGTAGCTGATAATCCATTGATTGATGACAGATTGATTACTTTATACCTAGAAATAGTAATTGATATGAGTTATTTACTTTGCTTTTTTTTAATAAAAGCAATTTGTAGGCGATGCGACGAGTTTATCTGCAGGCAAGTTGCAGATGAACAGACGCCGGCGGAGGGCGCTGGAGCAAGTACTGTGTCTACCCCTAAAGAGCCTCGAGTGGTGCAGATACCTGAACAACAGACAATGGTAAGCTTCAAATATGAATTGATGATCTCAATCTTGTTTTTAAAAGGAAAAGAGTCATTTTAGAAGAGCATAGAAATTGGAAAAAAATCGAGGAAGAAAAAAACACGTGACAAACACAAACACAGCGTGACAAACACAGTTGTTAATCTGGGACAAGGCTCCTTCGTTTACCAGTAAAACTCACTGCTTTTCGGTCACTTTTTTTATATGAGGGGTGGGGAAGGGGAGCGGTGCTATGCCGCACTTTGGTAGGCTAATTCCTGTCCCACATTTGTTTGTTTTCTGGATGTCCCGAAACAGTACCTGGTGCTGCTGAGATTGTTTATTACCCGAAACTGATTCCCTACAAACATATACAAAGAAATCGGTTTTAGAGATTTGATGCTTATAGAGCAAACCTTTTCGTAGGTTCATGAGATGGAAACAGACCGTCCAGGAGAGGAACCAAGTGCTGGCAGTGAGTCATCTTCTGATGGTCTAGAGACGGACTTGATGTTTCTGGAAATATCATCCCAGGGGTTGAAGGATGACGAGACGTTTCTCAGTCCCGATACTGCAAGCCTCGTCTCCTCAACGAGTGAAGAGAGCATCACCTCAAAGCCAAATTCCCGTGAAAAGTTGAACGAGTATCTGGTGTCCAAAAACATTGAACCTGTCTCTCAACCTTGGGTTGAGTGGGAAAAGGCCAGTGACAGCACTAAGCTTCGGTATACTAGACGAACCGCAGAGATTTTTTTCTTCTGTGCTCCACGACCTAACACCCAGTTGTGCAGGTTCTCTTTGGCAAGCAGTCGTCTCTTATCCTGCCATGAACAAAGCACTCGGGCTGGACGAACTCTCCGAAACTTCCAAATGCTACCTCCAGGTCTTAGCTGAGGCATATGACAAAGCCCATGGGTGGGACACAAGACGGCAAATTCTTTTTCGATGATGAGTGGTGTTTCCAATTATAATGATATCTCGAGATTCATACCTGGCTTAAGTAGATATCGTTTTACCATAGCTAATCTGCATCGTCTTCAGCACGGAAGCGGCGCTTCAGTGCCCCCCCAGCCTTCATCAAAGATAAGAGTCGACCCAAGACAACTGGATCACTTTTTATCTTATATAACAAGCCCCCATTTGGTGCAAGATCTGCCATTTGGACAAAAAACACTGAAGCTCTCCTCTGGACAACTGGTTGAAGTACCCAATGTTATTCGCACCATGATACCGCAAAGGATAGTGCGTCAGTATACCCAGTACTGCAAAGAGACTGGATTTGAGGCGTTCAGCGAGCGGACGATGCTGCGTGTTCTTAATGAATGCAAGACCTCGACCAGAAAGTCTCTCCAAGGCCTTGACTATTTTGCAGCAGACGGGGCGCGTGCGTTCGATGAACTAGAAGGCTTGGTTCTTCAATTGGGGGAGCTTGGTCGTGGAAAGGAGTGGCAAGTGCGATACGTGAAATCATTAAAGGTGGCCAAATTCTACCTGAAGGGTGATTTCAAGGTAAGCAACCGAAAGTGTGAAGAGTTCCAAGAAAATTGGATTATGCTTTTCAAGCAGGGTGATCTTATTTCACAAATGGATGGAAGTATGGCACGAAAAAACCGTTCCGATGACAGGTCCACCCTGACTGGGAAATATACGTCGGTTTTTGCTCTTGGTATTCGTTTTTTATCAGTATAAATTATGCTTGTAATAGATTTTATCTTCTCAGATTATTGAGGTTATTCGATTTAGATAACATGAAGCATACATATTGCAAATATTTTTTGTCGTTAATGTTGCAGTAACATGGTAATCCATGCTTTGTGTCAAGCTGTGTTTCCTATTTTCACTCAGGTTCACGTGAGCTCTTCTTCTCCCGTTGCAAGTCATTGCAGTGTATTTGCTCTGAGTGACACCGAAGATTCTGACCTGCGGCAGCAATGCAAACACAACCATGACGAGCTCTGTGACCAATGTGAAAGCTTGTATTCGACCCTGAACGACATATCTACTGCGGTCGATGAAGCATCTTTTACCACAGAAGAAGACAAAGACGAAGCTTTGTTTCTCGTTAGCTCTGCTACGCTTGCCATCAAGTCATGGAAGTGTCATTTGCTGAGGTCGACCCATCAAGATCAGGCTCGTTTGGACGTCATCGATGCCCTTAATTCTGGAACAGTATTCATTGTAAATGACTGGGCCATGAAGTTCTTGCCTCAGAGATACCGCGAGTCACAGACAGACTGGTTTGGTAAGCGGGGTATTTCTTGGCACATATCTGTGGTATACAGACGAATAGAGGGTGTGCTACAGTGGCAAGCCTTTATCCATTTGATTCAGTCCTGTACCCAAGGAAGTTCTGCTGTTACCGCGATTATGCAACATGTTCTAGCCACATTGAAGCAAGAGTATCCTGAAATCAACAAGGCCTACTTCAGGCAAGATAACACCGGCTGCTACCACTCCTCCCGCACGTTAACGAAGTACCAAGAAATTTCAGCGAACACCGGAGTGAAGATAGTCCGCGTTGATTTCAGCGACCCGCAAGGCGGGAAAGGGGCTGCAGATCGACTAGCTGCGAGCTGTAAAAGCCACATTAGGGCATTTATTAATGAAGACCATGATGTCTGCACCGCCAGCGACCTGAAGGAAGCTCTGCTATCCCATGGCGGTTTGGAAGGTGTACGAGTGGTTTCTCTGGATACCATCGAAGAAACGCCAGACGATGTGCAAACCATTACAGGAATCACCAAGTTGAACAACTTTGAGTTTAGTTCAGTGGGCTCTATTTCCTGTTGGCGCGCATATTCCGTCGGCCAAGGGAAAGTGATCAAAATTGAAAAATCCTCTTCTGGTGAGTTAATGGTTCTTGAATGAGCCCAGGCCTTTCTGCTAGTTTATGACAGTCTGTTCTGTAAGGTTTCTATTAATAAGGGAAAAATTTATCCGCAATGCATCATAAAAGACTTTCCATAAGAGATTAAATGTTTACAAAACGCTGCTCAAACAAACAAAACACAAGAAAAAGGGGTGAGTATTTTAAACCCCCTCTTACACGGTATTCTGTCGTGGGCTGCCTTTGAGGGCTACGCGTTGATGCAAGATAATTATTTCTTAGCTGTGTGGCTGTCATATTTATATTTCTCTTATATCTTTTGAAGGTCCTGGACAAGGGATTCTGCAGCCATCATTTTCTGCAGGAGATTTCCGTTCCTATAAAAGTACCCCCCACAAATCGTCAGGGGAAGAAAATGTGGCTGAAGAGACAGCTTCCATAGAACGTGGCCAGGCAGCAGGGGTGTATTCATGTCCTCAAGACGGCTGCACTCGTGTTTTTCAAAGGCTTTCAGCCTTAGAAAAGCACTTGTCACTTGAAAAATGTACCAGGGTACCAGAAAAAAATTCTTTAATGGACTTGGCAAAAATTGGCTACAAATCGTATTTGGAGGAAGGTGTGGGAAAGCTGCCATCGCTTCAAGCCCCTGTACGACAGGAAGATTCTCGTGTTTCTCTGAAAGAAGGATGGGCTCTTAGAGTAGTAAGGAAGGCTTACAGGTTCAGTGAAAAGCAAAAGTCGTACCTTTTATCTAAATTTCGAATAGGGCAGACGACAGGCCACAAGCTTGACGCAGAGGTAGTTGCTCGAGAAATGCGGCGTGCCCGGGGCACCGATGGTGCACGACTATTCCAGTCATCGGAATTCCTCACAACCACCCAGATCACCTCCTTCTTCTCAAGACAGAGTGCCTTGGTACGCCAGAGAGATCCTGATGAGGCTGATATCCGAGCAGCTCAAGAGGAGAGTAATTTTAGCCAAGCAAAGTAGACTGTCGCGTCAATACAACTTGACCATCCCCTGATCTACGATCAGTACGATCTTTGTGAAATGGCGCTAAATGACTCTTTGAAGATCTTGAAGCTACCCATGCTGCAGCACATGTGTGAAGACCTTGGCCTCGATATACCATCAAAGCCCATGCGTAAAAAGGCCCCGTTCTTGGCTCTACTGAAAGAGATTGTCAGCAAATGTACTTGCCAAAAGTCATCGTGATGCTGACTTTCTCTTTAGTTTAGCAGAATAGAAAAGTGAGGAAGAAACGAATTAACGGTGACTCGTTCCTAATCGTCAGTTACTAGTTATCTCATTTTTAAAGCTCGTAGAGTAATTAGAAGTTCTTTCGTTTTGTTCTGTTTTTCTTTTAATCATGCCAATATTGACCCTCACTTTCCTTTTCTGGTCTTCACATCGGTAATGAAGTTTACTCATCTGGTAGCTGACACATGCAAACTGACAGACGTGAGAGTATTCAACCTACATTTCTTTCCGCCCATTTTGAGGTGCAGGATTTCTTTCTATAATTTAACGACATAATTATTTCATTTGCGGTTTCTACGCGGGTATGTTTCAGCACCCCCGACACGTTTCCAATGGCGTTACGTTGCGTGACATTGATAATCACTAGGATAACAAGAACTGTCGCCTTGCATTTAATTACTTTGAAGGTCAAAAGTCGCCTTTCCATGTATTTAAACCTACAGAAAATGAGTTCTCAAAGTAAAAGATAAAAAAAAATCTAATTTATCAGCATGGAATCAAGTACTAATCTACTAAGTAGCTTCTCTCGAATGTATCTTTTGCATTACTTGAATGTGAGTTGGTGCTAATGTAATATGTACTTCACTTGCAGATTTCTAGCCAAAAAATATTTTGTAGAACCTTTTCAAATATCTTACAGGATAATTTACTTGTCACTTTACATTTTCCGAGCTACAAACCGACACAGCAGAGGCCGGATTTAATTTGGAGATTTAACAACTCGATATGATTAAATTACCTTGTTGTTTGTTTACACACTTTGCATCATTTTGCTCGCTCAAGTCACAAACACTTCTGCCATTTTCGAAGGGAAGCAATGCGATTCCGAGCATCACACTTTCCACAATGAATGGAAAATAGCAATATTTCACGAATATGTTGTTGAAAATCTAAAATATGTGGTACCAGGTACATTTTTTTCGCGTGAAATATCACCCGTTTTTCGCTGCCATTTTACGCGGTCTGTGAGGATGTTCTTTCAAGGGCTTAAGTAATCCCAAAATCGATGTGCCCCAAAAAAATCACTCACTAGAATTGAATGAGAATAGCTGTCCTAATATCTTGTGAAGTTTGGTGTTGATTGATTCCATTTTCATCCTTAAACGGGGCTTGGTTTTTGCAGTTAATTTTTGACTGTGCGTCATGCCGAGCCTGAGCTCCGGAGCCTGAAAACCGCGTTTTCAGATTTTCGCAAATTTATGAAAATTTAATAATCGCTGAAACTTAAAAACATGATTTTTGAAAATAGTTTATCAAAGGGTATCTTTGAGCAAAATATGAGCAATTCACCAAAATGGTCGTTGACGGACAATTCTCGATCCTGACAGGCAGCCATTCTTAAATATTTTATTATGCTACCTGGCACTGGTCATGAAAATCGCTTACTTGGCGCAAAATTTCGCCCGAATCGTGATCCACACTTAAACACACACTTTTTCAACTTGAGAATACCAGGCCAATTGTTTGCATCTCATTGAACAACAGTGTATTATGCCTCGTTGAATGCTGAAACGCAGCGAACGCACAGCATGACTAGTGTAAATGAAGATCTTTCGCGATTTTTCAAAGGTATAAGTATAGTTGAATTGGTTTAACACCGTTTAATGCGCAATCTCGTCGAACATCATCGCCAATTACATCTTGGAAATCAAGCTTTTCTGTCCGCGATTTACTCGGGGTGTTATTAAAATTTTATTCCAGTTTAAATTTTTGCCTCAATACCATGGTTTTTGTTTAAAAGGAAAGTTTAAAAAGTAATTTGAGATGATAGGGAAATATTTTCGAGCTGTTTTCTTGGCAGTTCTAAGTCAATTTTATATTTAAAAAAATCGTCGGAACAATGTTATGCTGTACCAGAAAAACCTTTTAGTCCAACAGTTATTTAGAAATTAAAAATGATAAGCAATGATTTGAACTATATGTTCTTTGTTCCTGTTAAATCACTTGAAGAACCTCTAGGAACCTGTATGAAAGAAATGCGGCCTGTGTGGAATGAATGGACATTGGACTTAAGAGACGGACAGTCTCAACAGGTATTCCTACAACAAAAATTTATCCCTTAATTTGCTGTTATACATTTCAAATGTCATAATTTCAAGTTTCATAATTATCAAATGTTTTTATGGAAATATAAATAGACAAACATGCATTCACAAACATGTCCTTCAATAGCGAAATCCGCCATTGAAGTCATTCCTAGAAAACGAAATGTGAAAATTAGGGGCAAACCAGAGACCAATATCTGGAATCTTTTGTGTTTTGGAATCCGGAATCTGCAGTGGTAGAATCCGGAATCCAGCACCTGGAATCCGGAATCCACAAGGTGGAATCCAGAATCTAAAACTGTCCTGGATTACCTTACATGGGGCGACTAATCGTTTTTCTCCGAATGTGAACAGAGTTTCGTGAGACTTAGTGGTGTATGAACGCTGTTCTTCTACGAGGACGTGAATTCAGGCAAAAGATTCAGTAATCTTTTTTTCTTTTGTCGGTGACAGGGAGAAGAGAGGGTCGCGGAAGTGGTTTTTCTCGTGAATCTAATTGTGCACACTACTTGCTTATTCCATCTCCTGCTTCTACTATATCCTAATCATATAGACGATATTATGTTTATGATTATGTTTGTTATGTTGCTGTGGAAATTAATCGCGATTCGCCATTTTCACTGAAACATACAGTTCCTCTTTAACATTTCCCATGTGAGTAACTGATCCAGCGAATTGGTGAAGAGGATCGTCAGACTTCAAGTTTGATCGCAGACTATAAGCACAGCCCCAAGAAAAATAGTTTCTAGGCCTAAATTTTGCACTCACGACTTAAATTGAGCTTTTAATTTTTTCTGACTCAGTCGTCTATTGAATATTTCTTTCTGTCTTTTAGTTCTATGAACACTCTTAGACCTGACGAGTTTTTTATCCACTTTGTTGGGATTTAAAATAATTTCCGTCGTAAAAGGAGTGACTGGAAAATAACACTAAACTTAAGAAAAAAATTATAAACAGCTGGTGTCCTCATTTCTGCCACGAGGGACAAACAATTAAGCATCACTTGTCTGCGAAATGATACAACTTGAGGAAGAAACTTGAGAGAGTTAATTAGTCAAGGAAACAAGAGTGAAAATATAATTTATTTGTGAAGATTGTCAGCTACATATTTATCTATGTCCATTAAGTTCGCCAAGGTTGAATACTGAGCTATTTACAGGGCAAAACTAGGCTTCGAAAGTTGCATTATGAGACTTTCAAGGATTCTGGGCTGATAAAATGACTTTTCCCTGTAGATCATGCCCCAGTTGAAAGAATGCGAACGATTCCCTCGAGGGTGGCATATCGGTTCCAAATCATTCGACGTGTTTGTCAATGACGTATCCTCGCTTTCCAAGGAAGTAAATGTGGAGGACACCATTGACAACATCACTAAATGAATTTACACGTACAACAAATTACCTAAACTCAGCTCTAAACTTCTTTTCAAACGTGCTCTCTACCACTTCCCTAAAAAAACTCGTCACGAAACTCCTCTCATCGGGAATTACTTAGGAATATAAAATATCATCAATTTGGCGGATGGTGCTTATTTACCCTGATGATAACCTTGTGTCGAAAACGTTTGGTATATATTTTCTCCTGATAAATGGCTCATATTCCTCTATATTTTTTATCATTCTATGTTGTAATTAAGCACACTGCACGAGGGCTAAGGGAAAGAAACAATCAAAAGCCTCAGGGAAATTTTGGGAACACAATTGCCTGTAATTATAAAATCAATGGACTAATTTAATAGGCCTGAAATTTGAAACTTGCTTAAAAGCATTCGACAATTTATGTTGTACGCACCGACTCAGGTTTTCTGAAATTGAACACGAACCATTAGATTGTCATCCTTATTTAAACAATTGAAAGATGCTATTAAATTTTGATGAGGAAAGAGTCATAGAGGCTGAAAATTAATGAATTATAGATACTAGAATGCAAGTATCTATGACTAAAGAAAATTAAAACGTTTTTTCACCTAGTCCTTTCCTTTATGCTCTCTGTAAGAGAAAAAGACGATTTAACCATCAGTCCTCGAGAAGAATAGTCACGGTGAGAAAAAAGGAAAAAAAGGAAAACACTGCAAAATAATGCAGTTTGAAGGAAACTTAAAACCTGTTTAGCAACAGGCCTATGTTGAAGGTCACCTAACAAAACATATCGTATGGCTTATACTGTTTTCATTCTCGCAATTTCCTAGCACCTGCCTATCTAGTTAGGAAGTCGAAATGAAATAAACATTTATTCTTTTTCATCATATTCTTTCTAACAGTGAGGACTAAACATGCATCTCAGCATCATATTTCTTCTTTGCACCGTTGACTACGGCATAAGCCGTATTTCAGGGCCAAATATCAAAGCTGTTAACTTTGCCAAAAAGATAAAGAGACAAAAGCTGAACGGAAGCCTGATAAGAGATATAGAAGTGGATTCGGAAAGTTCCTGTCAGTTTGAGTATGTGTATGAAGAGCGATGTCAGTCTTACAACTTTGGAACCATAAAGGGCGACTCAAACAAATTCAAGTGTCAACTAAGCGACTCTGACCGATTTGCTGGATTTGCTAACTTTATCGAGGATAAAGATTTCATTTACAGGGGAATAAAGGTAAGCTAAATCTGTTTAGTGCATCAACAATGACTTCTGTTGTGGATCAGAATTAAAATCTTGATTAACTTTGAACTATTTAAGCTTTCATTTCTTCTTTTACCTCCTTATCTGCTTAAGAAGATCTGTAAATAATCGTGATAGAAATTTTCCGGCTGTTGACGTTAGGGGAAGGGGGCCCCACTCACGAAAACGGCTAGATTTTTCGCGAAAAATGTTTCGATTTGTTTTATATATAAAGCCTTCATTCTTGCTTTTCTTTGAAGTAAATCTTCCATGTCAACTAGTCGCATTTTGCTATCCAACAAGAAAGGATGTGTATTCTGTTGCGCTTCGTAATAAAATTGTCGCATATTGTAGCAAGACTTGGTTTTCTTAGACGGAGCGTAAGGAGACCCACTCATGGCTATAACCATCGTCAATGATGATAAAAAGATACTGATAAAAGTAATGATTATGACATTGATGATAAAAATAAAAAAACAACCATTGATTATGATATCATTATCGTCATCATCATCATCATCATTATCATGGTGGTAAATTCATACCCGAGGTCTCTATTTCCCTTAGAACGAGGCTTGTGTATGGTCTCGTAGACTTTGTTTATCTCCCAACCTATCAAAGGTTTTCTGTTGCACGTAACAGGGTGCGCAAGCCGAAGGCCATATCTTGAAGAAATTTGTGCAAATCCTGTTCGCAACCAAATGAGTTGCTATCCTTCGAATATCCCTGCGCTATTGAAAGAAAGAAACTCCTTTGACTTACAGATGTTTAGGAAGTTACTCGACACAACTTTTTCTCTAGAGCGCGTGTGAAGAAGACAGTTTCCGATGTGGTGATCACAGTACATGCGTTCCCAACTATCAAGATGACAGCATTCGATGCCAGTGTAAGCATGGCTTCACAGGAAAACCTTGCGGTAGGTATATTTCGCTTTGTTTAGGTATAGAAAAAGCCTCAATTGTCATATAAAGAAGTGATTTCGAATAGGTTCTTTATTTCCTCGCAAATTAATAGAACCGAAAAGCTGCTCTCAATTATTTCAAGATGGTGTCAATTCCAGTGGCGTATACACCATCAATCCAGATGGCGGCAAACCAATCCAAGTGTTATGTGACATGATCACAGACGGTGGAGGCTGGACCGTTTTTCAGAAACGCTTGGACGGCTCTGTTGACTTCTATCTTAAATGGGAATCCTACAAAAACGGCTTCGGAGATCTGAGCGGAGAGTTCTGGCTTGGAAACGACAATCTTCACCGTTTAACAGCCGCTGATCATGTCATGTTGAGAGTTGACCTGGAAGACTTTGAAGGGAACATCACATACGCTGAGTACACGGATTTTGGTGTGGCAGACGAAGCTGATAAGTACCGGCTTTTGATTGGAGGATACAAGGGCACCGCTGGTGACTCTATGACGGTACATAAGTAAGTACGGAATTCAGGTTGACTGAGACAGAATCCATTTCCAGCCGCGGGAAGCATGTTTCGAATAGGGATGTAGCTTTAGAAATTGATTTCGAAGGGAACTAATCATGAACGGCTTATCACATCTAGTTTGAATTTTGTATGTAAAGAGAAACATTTCCAGATAAAACAAAGGAAAACGTATGGCTTTGATGTTTATTTTGGGAGTTTAATGTTTTATTGGTCTCCATCTTCGTTTAAATTTTTAATCGTCACAATCACAATCATAAATGGGCATAACTAAAATTGTTCCCGAAAATATCAAAGGACAAATTTGTCATGTAAAATGTTTGCTTCGTCTGTTGCATCCGCATCAAAAAAATTGAAAGCCGTCCAAAATTCCGTCAGTGCCTGATGTGTTCATAAGACTGGCCAGCCAAGTTTGCCAAAGGATTAAACCTCCAATTTCTAGGATTCGTACAAGCCGTTTCAAAAATTTCAATCCCCGTGTTTTGGAACAAAAGATAACTATTGCCTTCATACTATACTGCTTTCAGTTCAATTACAGGCTGATCGTAGCTTTTACGACAAATAATCGACAAGTTTCTCACGGTTTTGTTTATTAAGTCGATTTTGTTCAGTTTTTACCCGGGACAAATGTTGTCGGCGGTGCATTTGAAGATTTGCCCGCCTCGATCAAAATTTGTCAAGTCGCGACAAACAATCTGCACTTGTAAAATGTTGATGTTGACAGGAAACAACTTATTCGCTAGTGCGGAAAGGCCCTAACTTTATATACTCAAGAAATTGATAAACCAAAAGACTTTCGGGAGCCTCAAACAAACTACATCAACATACACCTCCAGTAATATGTGAGACTTCAGTAAGATTGAGATCTCAACAGTTTTTCAAGGTTCCGATCTGATAAGTCACGTGAGTTGATTACGTAATCGGATAACCCAGACTACCAAGAATGTGCCGCCTTTGCTTTAACACCCGCAAACGGATAAACGTTCAAAGCTTCTTGGAAAAGGACGATAAACCGTAGGCCCCATCTCCTGCATCTTCTCTTTACTGGTCAGTAGGGGATGTTAAAGAACCCACGTACTATTCGCAAAGAGAAGGGAACGAAGCTCCTGGTATTGGGTTAGGCCTGGCCTAGTTGTTATTAGTTTGTATAGGCTACCATCCAAACCAGCTTTAAAGCTGAACTTGATCAGCCTGTATAAATATCGTGAATAAATAAATCAATAAGTAACTAATGCTTTTTATGTGTCTAAACAAGGTGAAAACAAGCTTACATGAAATTTGATTTCATTTCAGCAATACGAGGTTTTCTACGAATGATCAAGACAATGACGGAGGTAACGGCCACTGCTCCCAACTCTACAAGGGAGCCTGGTGGTACCAAAACTGCCATAACTCCAATCTGAATGGATTGTACCTCAATGGCTTCCATGAGTCTCGTGCTGATGGGGTCAACTGGCTTTCTTTTAGGGGCTATCATTACTCACTAAAACGCACCGAGATGAAAGTGAGAACCAAAGTATAAGAAAATGTATATTCCAGGATAATGTGTCAATCAAATCGAGGCTTCAACAACCCCCCTCCCCCCCCCAGGCAACACTTGGGCATTTGACTGTCGTTCTTTCAAAAGGGTGGGGAACTTGAACCTTTCCTGGGTGGGGTGGGCAATTTGTCTGAACCTGCAGAGTCCTTCCAGCGGAATACACGTGTTTTATGTCTTAGTATGGAGCTGTTAAAAGGTAAAGAGTTCACTTTCGCAAAAAGATGGCTACGAGGAAAAGGTCTACAAGAAAGTTACAGTCACTGACCTTGCTTCTTACAAAAAATTGTGTTTGAGCACAATTTTGGCCCCGGATGACGGGAATTTGAACGAGCCAGTCTTTAAAAGTTCAAATGCCCGGGGAGTTTCGGGGGGGATGTTGAAGCTTTTGAATTGATTGACGCTTAACCGACAAGAAAACGATTTGAACTGAAGCTCGCGCTAAACCTAAGTCAGTAAGTTTAAACGTATATATGATAACACGACTAAATTGAATTTTGTTAGTAGCTTCAATGCAATTTTTAGCATTGAATTGGTATTTAGGTGGAGCTTATAGTGAACAATGCCATATTTTTTTTTTCAAAATAAAAACTGTCTGTTGCATCCATGTTTTGTTATTTAAGAAAGTTTATGAAGCCTTGGACCTACTTTAAGTGCAATAGGAAGTATCTATTTCACTTGTATAGTCCTCACAGTTACTTACTGCGATTTACTATGGGACACATGCTCCCCATCATCAACGCTAGAGCTCGAGTATATACATGTATGTGCTGCTAAAATCATACATAGACTGCCTTCAGGATGTTCTATCCTTGACTGTTTGGGATTCATATTTAAATATGTATGAAACTGAGTGATTGCTTTTATTTATATACAGGGTACATAATGATATGGAGGCAGATGATATTCTGTCTTTTCAATTAGATCTAGAGTAGTAGTTCTAATTATAATTTATGCAACTCCCCAAGTTTTAAATTACCACATCTTAACGTAGATTTAGGGAGAACTTCTCTAGGATGAAGAGGGCTTTTAGCCTAGAATATAACCGTCAACATGTTATTTCAGAAGGAAGCCTTTACAAACTCGAATAAATACCAAGATTACTTTTATCATTGACTACTATTTGCAAACATTTTGATTTACACTTAGAACTTTAGATTAATAGTGTATTGTTGTATGTCGTACATGCAAGTCCATATCAGCTCTGTTGCTTTTAACTTTTTAACTTACGGTAAATAAAGTATTAATTGAAGCTCATTGATTTATTGATTAACCAATTCATAAACAAAGTTAGTATTACTTAGGTCGATAACGTTTTCTGAGTAACCAAGTCACCAATAACATTCCGTAATAGAACATTTGAAAAAATTAGGGGCACACGAGATTTAAAAGGAAAAACTAAAGGCCTGTAACGAACTCCCTTCTCTTGAAGAAGCTTTGTGTGTTTCCTAATCTATCCGAAAACCCTCCTACTTTGTTTTGGTTTGTTTTGTTTTTTAGTTTCTTATTTTTTAGGGACTTTTTTGGTGAAGTTTTCTTCCACGTGGATACATTCGTTTTCATGGAATAAAAGCAGCTAGCGTCCGCTCCACTGTAAATCTTGCATGGGCTCATCATACTATAGGTTGCCTAAATTTCAGTCTCATCCAAGTTAAAACGCTTCGAAATATAATAGACAGCGCTGTCCCCCGAAATTCTGTTACTCTGTTTTTAACAGAGTAACAGAATAAGCACCTCCTAAAAAGGGGAAGAATCTATTTAAAAGCAAATTAGTTTTGGCATATATTCGAATTCGAAGTAGGTCATTTCTGTTTGCGCTAACAACCATACCAGAAACTAATCTCTAAATTACTGCAGTTGAGTGACGCGTATGCAGTTTAAAGCCAATCCCGAATTCAAAGCACTTCCTTTGATATAATACTCATACATTTGCACCGGAAAATAAACATGAGCAATCATTCAACTATTTGTTGGATATCAACTGTCAACTTATCCAACATCTGCCTATTAAAACGGTGTACGACGATATTCTAAGTAAACTTTAACAACTTCAAAAACAAAATACCAATCCAATTGAATTATCATAAGTTCAAATTAGTTCAACAGATCCCGTAATGTTATTCTTTAACAATATGCAAATTTTGTCTTCCCATCCTTGCTTCCGAATCTGCTGAGCTGCAACATCTGCTCGGATGGGGAAGCTTTCGAAGTTACTTATTATTTCTGAATGAAAATTGTAAAATAATATTTCCCTTCCCCTATTAAAGACTGGTCTCCATGAGGTTCTCTTACGGACAAAATATCGAACATAGATACATTAATGTCTTATTCAATTGCGTTATTGTTATGCGTTATAATACAAATCTTAAAATAAAATAAATCAATTTTACCCAGAATACATCGATTTTGGATGTCATACATCGATGTTGTGCAGCATACATCGCTTTCCTGACTCATTCCCGCGTGACCTTATTTAACTAAAAGATGTTCAATAAAACTAAACGATGAGGGAGCGGAAATAGAAATGACCGGAAGTCAGATTAAACAATAGGCCCCGGGAACTAGCACTTTAAAAGTGGCGGAAATAGAGGCAAATGATCAGTGAAGTTTGAGAAGCACTATGCAAGGTGCACGGATTTGGCTGCCCAACAGCGAAGGATTTTTTACTTCTTTGGGTAGGCTACTGGAAAAAGCAGAAGGGCAAAGGAACACTGCGTCCTACAACTCGGCTGAATTTTTTAGTCGCCGTTTACGAGAAAACGAAAGAACTCTTGTCACTTTGACTCTAAGAATAGAAGAAGCTTTCGCAAATGAAATTGAGGTGATCTCTGATCTAAACGAACTTGTTTTTCTTATGAACCAACTTTCAAGGGACTTTGACAGAATTTTCGAGGACTCGGAACGTTCTACGTTTACTGCACCATCGTCCTTAAACGATCGTCTTTCAACTGTGGCTAGGAACGGTTAAGTTGGCAGACCAAGGCTACAGATCTTACAGCAATGACGCAGGTTTTCGTTGGGCTGATATCTGAAGAATTCTTGGATGAGAGTATTGCTTATGGCAAAATTGGTTTTGGCAAGATACAGACATGAAAGGATGATCCCTCCTTATCTTACTTTCAGTTAACAGTTGTGTTATTCTTGAGCCCACAAACCATTTTTATTCATAATTTTTCATAGGACATAAAAAAAAACCACATAGAATCATAATCACTAAGAGACTGAATAGAGGAGGGCGCAACTTGAGGTTTTAAGGCAAAAATCTTTGCAATTGGTACAATTATCCATGACTTTACATATGCTTATGGGAACGTTTTGCTCCTTCATTGCTAGAAATTTCTACTGCTCAAATTAATACAAAATCTCTTAATTTCCTAAGCAGTGGCCAAGGAAAATGTGCCAGTGGACCCTTCATATAAAACAATAAAATTTTCAAATCCGTTTAGGTTACTCAGGAAATATTCCACGTTCAAAGTTCCAGTTTCAAGTTACTCAGCATATTTATTTAACTGTTTCATTAACAGTATGATAAACTCAACACTAACAAAAAGAGCTTACAAGAGCTCATTTACAAGAGTATAAACTTTTCTGCAATAGCCATTATGCATGCAATGTAGCCACAGCTTTACCTTATTTACTATTGTTTTGAGTGATAGCAAATCAAGGCTAGATCTCATGTCAAAGTGTTTATACTATGAAGCATTTAGTACATTATGCCACTATAACATCATGTATTTTTTTCCCAGCTATTAAAAGTTTTACACTCCATTGTATCAGTAAGGCTGTTAGATTTGAGATTATACCTGATTATTATTAATGTTTCCCATTTACATTGTCATTAGTAATTTTATTCTTGGCATACTGACATGTATAGCAGTAACCAGTTTATACTAACTGTTTTAAGAGTTCATTCCAAGTATATGAAGTTAATACAGTAAATCATGAACAGCAGTTTAAATAAAAAGAAGTAATCTGCAATACCACCTGCCAGGCTATGATTCCATCATGATCACCAGTTTTGAAGGCTGTATCTCTAGCTTCTTGCAGTGGCAATTCTTGGTTATGTGTCAGAGTAGTAATTGTGTCAGGTACCGAAACTGCATAGTCACTCTGCATGTCAGGTACAGGCCCTTCATTAATCCCATGATGGTCAAAATTAACAGCCTTGCTGGCAGTCACATCTGTCACAGCCTTATATCCAGAATTTCTGAAATGTAGCATTCCTTGTATCCAGAGCTGATTGGGAGAGAAATTGCATTGTGTGCTTACAGGATGATTATTGCACTGACCGCTAAATTAGTTCATTGTATTGCATCTGCCTATCTGAGTAATAGTGGTAATGATAATAATAATAATGACAACAACAACAATAATGATCATAACAACAACAAGAGGCATTTGTTGACCACCCATGAGTAACAGGCATGATAGTCGGGAATTTTGAGCATAATATCTGGGGAAGGTGGGGGCTGGGAAACTGGATTAGGGTGATTAGTGAGGGGGCTAAATAGAATTGGGGGAGGTATCTCAAATCATGAGTTGAGTTGGCATTAATGCTCATGCATCAAAATTACAGCTTGACCTCCCTTGTACCACTGATTTAAAACCGCTTGTCGCAAAATTAGAAAAGAACCCTTAAAAGGTACCAAGATCCTGTTTTATAGGCGTAGCTTGATATGTTTTTCACCCCTAAGACACAACACAGTTAACCGTAAGCACTAAAACATGGAACGATCTAAATCCACCTTAAAACCATCTACAACCACCTACAACCATCTACAACTACCTCAAAAATTTCAACAACCACCTCAAAAAAATCTACAGCCACTCGCAAACCATCTAAAACCATCTAAAACAAGGCATAAATGTCTAAAATAAGGCGAGACGACAACATGTCACGTATATGAAATGCGAGAATCGAACGAAACCTCCACCACCCCCTGAAATCTTACTCTTAGTGTTCCTTTGCCCTTCTGTACTTTCCAGTAGCCTACCCAAAGACGTAAAAAATCCTTCGATGTTGGGCAGCCAAATCCGTGCACCTTGCATAGTGCTTCTCAGATTTCATTGATCATTTGCCTCTATTCCCGCCATTTTGTTATTTACCGGGGCCTCTTGCTTAATGAGTCAGAAAAGTGATGTATGCTGCACAACATCGATGTATGACATCCAAATCGATGTTTTCCGGTTGAAATTGATTTATTTTATTTAAGACTTGTATTATAACGAATAACAATAACGTAATTGAACAAAAAATTAATGTATCCATGTTCAATATTTTGTCCGTAAAAAAACCTCATAGGTCTCTTTCTATATTAAACAGGACACTAAAGCAAACCACACTCAAGGCCCACTATGGAAGCCGAAAAGGGACAATCCAAAAATATTTTGCAAATCCGAAAAAATATTCAGAATCGCTATCTATTAGACAAATCGCTTTTGAAAAGGTTGTCAAATCGAGAAAACAGTTTCAAATCCTTGTTTAATTCATAGATCTACAAATAAATTTCGCGGAAAATCGAAAATAGTTTACAATCCAAGAATCGTTCCTTAAATCCAGAAAATTTTCGCAAATCGAGAAAAATATTTTGTCACGTGACACTTTCGCCTTGTCGTGAGAATAAAGATAAAGACAGACTGACAAGGACTCCCCATGTGGCTTTTGTGGTTGTGTCGCATTATCGCCTTCAAATTGTATTTATGCTCTTACAAGCATGTCTTTAAGAAATTTTCCCTTTTTGTAAAAGATGATCTGAGGTTTTTTAGAAATTGTTTTCAGCAAGGGCTTATTGTGTATGTTTGGTCTCTTTAATGTTCCACATCGACGGCAGAATAGCTCTTTACTCACAAACTCTTTTCCACATTTGTGGCAGATCATCGCAATACACTTGGTACAGTTTAGTCCGTTCGCGTAGTGATTCCAAGTCGACCTGGTGCAACCTAGTGCGATGCGATGAGCTGTAATGTGACAAAGTGCTGACTACTGGCGCAAATGTCACGTGACAAAATATTTTTCTCCATTTTCGTAAATCTTCTGGATTTTGGAAAGGCTCCTGGATTGAAGACTATTTTCGATTTTCGTGAAAGTTATTTGTGGATCTTTGAATAAAACCAGGACCTGAAATTGTTTCCTCGATTTGACAAACTTTCCAAAAGCGGTTTGTCTATTAGATATCGATTCTAAACATTTTTTCGGATTTGCAAAATATTTTTGGATTGTCCCTTCTCTGCTTCCGTAATAACAGGTAATTTAGTGTTAACAACTGAGTTGAATACGTAAATTGGGCACCGTAATGAGTTAGAAGGCTGACGTTTCGAGCGTTAGCCCTTCGTCTGAGCTCTGACGGAAATGAAAACCAGCTTAGCAGAAAGTTAACAAAACATTTTGTTTATACTGTTTTTATTCTCGCAATTTTCTTGCACCTGGTTATCTAGTTAGGAAATAGAACGAAATAACTCATTCCTTTTTATCATACTCTTTCTGATAGTGAAGACTAAACATGTACCTCAGCATAATATCTCTTCTTTGCGCCTTTGCCTATGGCATAAGCCGTATTTCAGGGCCAAATTTCAAGGCAATTAACTTTGCCGATAAAGGGACAAAAGCTGAAAAGAAGCCTGATAAGAGATGGAGAAGTAGATTCGGAAAGTTCCTGTCAGCTTGAGTGTGTAAATGAAGAGCGATGTCAGTCTTACAACTTTGGAATCATAGAGAGTGACTCAAAAAAATTCAAGTGTCAACTAAGCGACTCTGATCGATTTGATGGCTTTGCTAACTTTATTGAGGATAAAAGTTTTATTTACAGGGGAATAAAGGTGAGAAAAATCTGTCATTTTATGTTTAATCGAGGCGGAGTTTCTTGGAAATCCTGATTAACTTTAAACTATTTAAGTTCTCATTTCTTACTGCTTTCCCCTTGACGAAAGTTACTTTGTCCCACGCTTTAACTTATCGGCATAAGAAGATCCGACAATAATCGTGATAGGATTTTGCCTGCCGTTGGTGTTAGGGGAAAGAGACTAGACTAACAAAAACAGTTAGGTTTTCGAGAAAAAATAATTCAAATGACTTTGAGGTCATTTTGGCGATGAATACCGGATGAGAGGCTGTTAAAGACAGTATAAATCAGTCTGATAGAGAGTGGCATATATAGAGCCTTAATTCTCGCTTTTCTTTTGACGTAAATCTTGCGTGTGAACTAGTCGCGTTTTGCTATCCAAAAGGAAAGGATGTGTCTTCTGTTGCGCTTCGTAATAAAATTGTCGCATATTGTAGCAAGACTTGGTTTTCTTGGACAGAGAGTAAGGGGACCCCCTCATGGCTATAGTCATCGTCAATGATGATAAAAAAATACTGATAAAAGTAATAATAGTGGCGGTGATGTAATAACAACTACTATTCATCATGATATCATCATCGTCATCATCATCATCATCATTGTTTTCATGTTGGTAACCTCATATCCGAGGTCTCTCTTTTCCTTAGAACGAGGCTTGTGTACAGGTTTTCTGTTGTACGTAACAGGGTGCACAAGCCGAAGACCATATCGCAAAGTAGTTTGTGCAAATCCTGTCCGCAATAACATGAGTGTTCATCCTTAGAATATCATTGCCCTTTTGAAAGAAAGAAACTCCTTCGATTTACAGATGTTTAGGAGGTTACTTGACACAAATTTTCTCTCTAGAGCGCGTGTGAAGAGGACAGTTTCCAATGTGGTGATCATGGTATATGCGTTCCCAACTACCAAGATGACAGCGTTCGATGCCAGTTTAAGCATGGCTTCGCAGGAAAACCTTGCGGTAGGTATATATCCCTTTACTTAGACATGGAAAAAGCCTCAATTAACATATAAAGAAGTCATCTTATATAGGTTCTTTTTTTCCACGCAATAGAAGCAAAAAGCTGCTCTCAATTGTTTCAAGATGGTTTCAATTCTAGTGGCGTGTACACCATCCAGATGGTGGCAAACCAATCCAAGTGTTATGTGACATGACCACAGACGGTGGAGGCTGAACTGTTTTTCAGAAACGCTCGGATGGCTCTGTTGACTTCTATCTTAGATGGGAATCCTACAGAAACGGTTTCGGAGATCTGAGCGGAGAGTTCTAGCTTGGAAACGACAATCTTCACCGTTTAACAGCTGCTGATGACGTTATGTTGAGAGTTGACCTGGAAGACTTTGAAGGGAACATAACGTACGCTGAGTACACGAATTTTAATGTGGCAGACGAAGCGACAACTACCGGCTTTTTGTTGAAGGATACAATGGCACTGCTGGTGACTCTATGACGGTACATAGGTAAGAAAGATATTATGTTGTATAAGAGAGTACCCATTTCCAGCCGCGGGAAGCATGTTTCGATTAGAGGTGCAGTTTTAGAAAATTATCAGCGAAGGGAACTGATCATGACGGACTGTCACATATAGTTTACATTTTGTATCTGAGGAGAAACAAAAATTAGAACAAAAGAAAAACGCCTGGCTTTAAATCATTCTGCAATCGCTAGTAAGTATAATTACATGGGTTCTACGTCTAATAAAAACTGCACGACTGTCACCTTGATCCTTTCTCTCTTGTTCAATAAAGCTGACTGGTTTCATCGTTCTTTGTTCAGAAAGACTTGAGTGAGATTGACATTTCAACAGTTTTCCGAGATCATTCAAGAAATGCACGTGAGGAGCAAGGTTCCAATCTCATAAGTCACGTGATTTGATTGCGTCATCCGATAACCTAGACTGCCCTACGGGAGGATCAGGGCTCAAGCCCTAGACCAGACCAACACTCAGAGTCGTGAAATGTGCTGCCTTTTCTGTGAACCCGCAAATGGATAAACGTTCAAAGCTTCTCGAAAAAGGACGATAAACCGTAGGTCCCGTCTCCTGCATCTTCTCAGTCCTGGTTGGCAGGGGATGTTAGGGAACACACAAAGTGCTCGCAAGGAGAAGGGAGCGAAGCTACCGGTGTTGTGGTCTGGCCTTGTTATTAGTTTCTACAGGCTACCATTCAAACCAACTTTAAAGCTGACCTGGGCCAACTGTATAAATATCGTAAATGAACGAATAAATAAATAATTATCGCTTTCTATCTGTCTAAACATGGTAGAAACGAGCTTACATGAAATTTGATTTCAGCAATATGGAGTTTTCTACGAATGATCAAGACAATGATGGATATTACTTCCAATGCTCTCGAAGCTACAAGGGAGCCTGGTAGTACAAAAGCTGCAATCAATCCAAACTGAACGGATTGTACCTCAATGGCTCCCATTTGTCTAATGCTGATGGAGTCAACTGGCGTTCTTTCAGAGGCCATCGTTACTCGCTAAAACGCACCAAGATGAAAGTGAAAACCATTGCATGAGACAATGTCTATCCCAGAATAAAGCGCCAATCAAATCAAGGCTTCAACATTCCCCCCCAGGCAACACACGGGCATTTGACTGTCGTTCTTTCCGGGGGGTGAGGAACTTGAACCTTGTATGGGTGGGGTGGGCTATTTGAACCGGACTTATCAAGTTCCTCCAGCGGAATACACGTGTTTTATCTTTTAATATGGAGCCGTTTAAAGGTAAAGAGTTCACTTTTGCGAGCAGATCCCTCACAAGAAAAGGTCTCCAAGAAAGTCACAGTCGCTGATCTTGCCTTTTATAAACAAATTGACCATCAAATCCGGCACTTGGGTAGGGCATTTGAACACAACTTTTAGCCCCGGTAGACGCGAGTTTGAAGGAGGAACTCTTTAAAAGTTTAAATGCCCTGAGAGTTTCCTGGCGGGGGAATTATGAAGCTTTTGACGAGCCTGCATCTCATAAGCTTACGTGTAAAACTCAGATGCTTTCTTCGGCTGGTTGAGACTGTAAAGACAGTTTCAAATGGCATTGTAGCACCTCGCAAGACCAGTGTGCTTCTTTAATCCCTTAACTACCAGAAGTAATTAACATGTAACTTCTCCTCAAAGTTTGCTCTGTCGTTCTCAAACTTCCCGAATGCCTCGACATACTTTGGCTCTATAAGTTTGGCAATTTTCTCCTTCTCGGCCAGAATGTATATATAAAGATGTCTCTTAGCTTCCATTTAGGATACCTGAAAGGCTTCATGAGCCTTGATACTATCCGCGTACCTTTCTCAAAAGTGGATGAATGTCAGTCACTAATGACTGCACTAGCCACAAGTCCCTCTAGCAGCAAGAAAGCTTGTGAATTGCTGATAACAAGAAATGTAGCTGCTATGGCCTTTGAAAAAGGACCTCAGAACAAGGAAACTGATACTGCAAACATCTTTAAACTGTCCAAACATTTCTCTAATTGTAGACGGCCGAACCATATTCACTCTGTCTTCCGTAAAACTAAGTTTGATTGCAGATTGCAGACTACAAGGACAGCCCCGAGAAAAATAATTTCTAGGCCTAAATTTTGCACTCAGGACCTTAACTGAGCTTTTTATTTCTTGTGACTCAGTCTTCTATTTCATATTTTTTTCTGTCTTTTAGTCCCATGGACACTTTTAGACCTGAGGAGTTTTTTTTCCACTTTTTTGGGATTCAAATAATTTTTATTGTAAAAGGAGGAACCAGCAAATAACACAAAACTTATGAAAAAAGTATAAGCAGCCGGTGCTCTCATTTCTGACACGAGGGACAAACAATCGAGCATTACTTATCTGCAATATGAATTCACTTGAGAAAGAAACTAATGAAAGTTGATTAGAAAAGGAAACAAGAGTGAAAATCTAATTTATGTGTGAAGATTGGTGGACACACTTTTGTTGTGGTTCAATTTTATCCTTGGTTCAAATTTTATTTTCCTTTATTTCAAACTCATTGTCATGCATTAGAAACAACCAAGACAAACGAAAATAAAATTTGAACCAGGGATAAAATTGAACCACAACATATTCATCTATGTCCATTAAGTTCGCTAAGGTTGAAAAATGTGCTATTCATAAGGAAACAAAAAATCAAGTTGTAAGAACCAAACGTTTTCGACATTAGGTTATTATCATTAGGTTATTATTAATAAGCACTGTCCACTAAATTGCATATTTTATATCCTTAAATAATTACCGACGGGAGTCGTTTCGCAACGTAGGAATTAATTTGCCTATTCAAACTAGGCTGCAAAAGTTGCATCATGAGACCTTCAAGGATTCTGAGTTGATAAAAAGACTTCTCCATGCAGATCATGCTCCAGTTGAAGGAATGAAGTCACACGTACAACAAATTACCCAAACTCAGAAATAAACTTCTCTTCAAACGTGCTCTCTGCCACTTCCCGAACAAAACTCGTCAAGAAACTCCTCCCATCGGGAATTAGGTATATAAAATATCGTCAATTTGGCGGACGGTGTTTATTTACCCTCATGATAACCTAGTGTCGAAAACGTTTGGTTTTTACTCTTTAATATATTATTTACTGATAAATGGCTCATATTCATCTATATTTTTCGCATTCTGTGTTGTAATTAAGTACACTGCATGAGGGCTAAGGGAAAGAAACACTCGAAAGCTCTAAAAACGCCTCAGGGAAATTTTGGGGACAAAGAAAGTTATGCCGGAGTACCTGCCGTAATTATTAAATCAATGGACTAATTCAAATAGGCCTAAGGTTTGAAACTTACTTAAGAGCATTTGACAATTTATGTTGCACGCACCGACTCCGATTTCTGAGAATGAAAACGAACGATTAGATTGTCATCCTTATCTAAACAGCTTCACTCGACATCAGTTATACTTCCGCGCAGGATCTTAAAGATGCTATTAAATTTTGACGAGGAAAGAGTCATAGACGCTGAAAATTAATCAATTATAGATACTAGAGTGCAAATATGTATAACTAAAGAAAATTAAAACGTCTTTTCACCAATTCCTTTCCTTTAGGCTCTCTGTATGAGAAAAAGATGACTCAACCATCAGTCCTCAAGAAGAATAGTCACGGTGAGAAAAGAGTTTTAAAAAAATGGAAAACATTGCAACCTAATGCAGTTTGAAGGAAGCCTAATAACTGTTTAGCAACAGGCCTATGTTGACGGTTACCAAAAGAAACATATCATATTGCCTATACCGTTTTTTTTTTCAATTTTTTAGCACCTGCTTATCTAGTTTGTCAATAGAAATGAAATAAACATTCATCCTTTTTCATCATATTCTTTCTGACAGTGAAGACTAAACATGCATCTCAGCATAATATCTCTTCTTTGCGCTGTTGCCTACGGCATAAACCGTATTTCAGGTCCAAATCTCAAAGCTGTTAACTTTGCCGGAAAGATAAAAAGACAAAAGCTGAACGGAAGCCTGATCAGAGATGTAGAAGTGGATTCGGAAAGTTCCTGTCAGTTTGAGTGTGTGTATGAAGAGCGATGTCAGTCTTACAACTTTGGAACCGTAAAGGGCGACTCAAACAAATTCAAGTGTCAACTAAGCGACTCTGATCGATTTGCTGGATTTGCTAACTTTATCGAGGATAAAGATTTCATTTACAGGGGAATAAAGGTAAGCTAAATCTGTTTAGTGCATCAACAATGACTTCTGTTGTGGATCAGAATTAAAATCTTGATTAACTTTGAACTATTTAAGCTTTCATTTCTTCTTTTACCTCCTTATCTGCTTAGGAAGATCTGTAAATAATCGTGATAGAAATTTTCCGGCTGTTGACGTTAGGGGAAGGGGGCTCCACTCACGAAAACGGCTAGATTTTTCGCGAAAAATGTTTCGATTTGTTTTAAATATAAAGCCTTCATTCTTGCTTTTCTTTGAAGTAAATCTTCCATGTCAACTAGTCGCATTTTGCTATCCAACAAGAAAGGATGTGTATTCTGTTGCGCTTCGTAATAAAATTGTCGCATATTATAGCAAGACTAGGTTTTCTTAGACGGAGCGTAAGGAGACCCACTCATGGCTATAACCATCGTCAATGATGATAAAAAGATACTGATAAAAGTAATGATTATGACATTGATGATAAAAATAAAAGCAATCATTCATCATGATATCATTATCGTCATCATCATCATTATCATGGTGGGAAACTCATACCCGAGGTCTCTATTTCCCTAAGAACAAGGCTTGTGTATGGTCTCATAGACTTTGTTTATCTCCTAACCTATCAAAGGTTTTCTGTTGCACGTAACAGGGTGCGCAAGTCGAAGGCCATATCTTGAAGAAATTTGTGCAAATCCTGTTTGCAACCAAATGAGTTGCTATCCTTCGAATATCCCAGCGCTATTGAAAGAAAGAAACTCCTTTGACTTACAGATGTTTAGGAAGTTACTCGACCCAATTTTTTTCTCTAGAGCGCGTGTGAAGAGGACAGTTTCCAATGTGGTGATCACGGTATATGCGTTCCCAACTACCAAGATGACAGCATTCGATGCCAGTGTAAGCATGGCTTCACAGGAAAACCTTGCGGTAGGTATATGTCGCTTTGTTAAGGTATAGAAAAAACCTCAATTATCATATAAAGAAGTGATTTCGAATAGGTTCTTTATTTCCTCGCAAATTAATAGAACCGAAAAGCTGCTCTCAATTGTTTCAAGATGGTTTCAATTCTAGTGGCGTATACACCATCAATCCGGATGGCGGCAAACCAATCCAAGTGTTATGTGACATGATCACAGACGGTGGAGGCTGGACCGTCTTTCAGAAACGCTTGGACGGCTCTGTTGACTTCTATCTTAAATGGGAATCCTACAAAAACGGCTTCGGAGATCTGAGCGGAGAGTTCTGGCTTGGAAACGACAATCTTCACCGTTTAACAGCCGCTGATCATGTCATGTTAAGAGTTGACCTGGAAGACTTTGTAGGGAACATCAGATACGCTGAGTACACGAATTTTGGTGTGGCAGACGAAGCTGATAAGTACCGGCTTTTGATTGGAGGATACAAGGGCACCGCTGGTGACTCTATGACGCTACATAAGTAAGTAAGGAATTCAGGTTGACTGAGACAGAATTCATTTCCAGCCGCGGGATGCATGTTTCGAATAGTGATGTGGCTTTAGAAATTGATTTCGAAGGGAACTAATCATGAACAGCTTATCACATCTAGTTTGAATTTTGTATGTAAAGAGAAACATTTCCAGATAAAACAAAGGAAAACGTATGGCTTTGATGTTTATTTTGGGAGTTTAATGTTTTATTGGTCTCCATCTTTGTTTAAATTTTGAATAGTCACAATCACAATCGCAAACGGGCAAAACTAGAATTGTTCCGAAAAAATCAAAGGAAAAATTTGTCATGTAAAATTTTTATTTCGTCTGTTGCATCCGCATCAAAAAAATTTGAAAACCGTCCAAAAATTCCGTCAATGCCTGATGTGTTCATAAGACCGGCCAGCCAAGTTTGCCAAAGGATTAAACCTCCAATTTCTTGGATTCGTACAAGCCATTTTAAAAATTTTAATCCCCGTGTTTTGCAACAAAAGACAATTATTGCCTTCCTACTATACTGCTTTCAATTCAATTACACGCTGGTCGTAACTTTTACGACAAATGATCGACAAGTTTCTCACGGTTTTGTTTATTAAGTCGATTTTGTTCAGTTTTTACCCGGGACAAATATTGTCGGCGGTGCGTTTGAAGATTTGTCCGCCTTGAACAAAATTTGTCAAGTCGCGACAAACAATCTGCACTTGTGAAATGTTGATGATGACAGAAAACAACTTATTCGCTAGTGCGGAAAGGCCCTAACTTTATATATTCAAGGAACTGATAAACCAAAACACTCTCGGGAGCCTCAAACAAACCACATCAACATAGACTTCCAGTAGTATGTGAGACTTCAGTAAGATTGAGATCTCAACAGTTTCTCAAGGTTCCGATCTGATAAGTCACGTAACTTGATTACGTAATCCGATAACCAAGACTGCCAAGAATGTGCCGCCTTTGCTTTAACACCCGCAAATGGATAAACGTTCAAAGCTTCTTGAAAAAGGACGATAAACCGTGGGCCCCATCTCCTGCATCTTCTTTCTACTGGTTAGCAGGGGATGTTCAAGAACCCACACACTTCTCGCAAAGAGAAGGAAACGAAGTTCCTGATGTTGTGGTCTGGCCTAGTTGTCATTAGTTTGTATAGGCTACCCTCCAAACCAGCTTTAAAGCTGAACTTGGTCAGCCTGTATAAATATCGTGTATAAATAAAAGAAAAATTATTGCTTTTTATGTGTCTAAACATAGTGAAAACAAGCTTACTTGAAATTTGATTTCATTACAGCAATATGGGGTTTTCTACGAATGATCAAGACAGTGATCCAGCTAGCAGCCACTGCTCCCAATATTACAAGGGAGCCTGGTGGTACGCAGGCTGCCATCACTCCAATCTGATCGGATTGTACCTCAATGGCTCCCATGTGTCTTACGCTGATGGGGTCAACTGGCTTTCTTTCAGGGGCCATCATTACTCACTAAAACGCACCGAGATGAAAGTGAGAACCAAAGCATAGGACAATATTCACCCAGGATAAAGCGCCAATCAAATCGAGACCTTAAGATCCCTCCAGGCAACGCTTGGGCATTTGAATTTCGTTCTTTCTAAAGGGTGGGGAACTTGAACCTTGCCTGGGTGGGTTGGTCAAGTCCCTCCAGTGGAATACACGTTTTTTATCTTTTAATATGGAGTTGTTTAAAGGTAAAGAGTTCACTTTCGCAAGAAATGGCTCAGAAGAAAAGGTCTACAAGAGGGTCATATCTGCTGATCTTGTCTCTTGCAAAAAAATTGGCCATCAAATCTGGCACTTGAGTAGGGTGTTTGGACATAATTCTGGCCCGGGAGACGGGAATTTGAACGAATGCCCGAGGAGTTTTTCGAGGGGGGGGATGTTGAAGCTTTTGAATTGATCGACACTTGACCGACAAGAAAACGATTTCAACTGAAGCCCGTGCTTAACCTAAGTCAGCAAGCTGATACGTATATATGATGACACCATGCACTAAATTGAATTTTGTTAGTAGCTTCAATGCAATTTCTACTAATGGATCAGTATTTAGGTGTACCTTATAGTAAACGATGCCATAATTTTTTTTATTGATAAAAACCGTCTATTGCATCCATGTTTTGTCATTCACCAAAGTTAAAAAAGCCCTGGACCTACTTAAAATTTAATAGAAAGTATCTATTTCACTTGTATAGTCCTCACAGTTACTTACTACAATTTACTATGGGGCACATGCTCCCCATCATTAACGCTAAACCTTGTGTATATGCATGTATGTGCTGCTAAAATCATACATAGACTGCCTTGGGACACTCAGGATGTTCTATCTTTGACTGTGTGGGATTCATATTTAAATATGTATGAGACTGGCTAATTGCTTTTATTTATATACAAGGTAGATAATGATATGGAGGCAGATGATATTCTGTCTTTTTAATTAGATCTAGAGTAGTAGTTCTAATTATAATTTATGCAACTCCCCAAGTTTTAAATTACCACATCATAACGTAGATTTAGGGAGAACCTCTCTAAGATTTAGAGGGCTTTTAGCCTAGAATATAATCGTCAACATGTTATTTCAGAAGGAAGCCTTTACAATCTCGAACACATACCAAGATTACATTTATTATTGACCACTATTTACAAGCATTTTGATTTACCTTAGAACTTTTAACTAATAGAGTATTGTTGTATGTCGTACACGCAAGTCCATATCAGCTCTGTTGCTTTTAACTTTTTAACTTATGGTAAATAAAGTGTTAATTGATGTTGATTGATTTATTGATTAACCAATTGATAAAGCGAAAGTTTTAGTACAGCGACAAGATGGGTGGGAAACAAATGAAAATCGGTTGTTAATGGCACATCCACCATCAAATTGGGGTCACAAATTGTAATGTTTCTTTATAGTTGAATTGGGGCGGTCGGCCGTGTCAGCTTTCACACTTCCCTCGCCCCCTCACCCCCACCCCCCTCTTATTGAGCAAGTAAATTGTACTCTTGAAAATAGTCTGTCGGGGTCTTACTAAGGTCGATGACGTTTTCCGAGTAACCAAGTCACCAATAACATTCCGTAATAGAACATTTTAAAAAATTAGGGGCACACCAGATTTAAAAGGAAAAACTAAAGGAATATAGCGAACTCCCTTCTCTTGACGAAGCTTTTGTGTTCCCCTATCTATCCGAAAACCTTTCTACTTTGTTTTGCTCTGTTTGATTTTTAAGTTTCTTATTTTTTAGGGACTTTTTTCGTGAAGTTTTCTTCAAAGTGGTTACATTCGTTTTCATGGAGTAAAAGCAGCTAAAAAAACCTGTAAGACGTGCTGAGTAAATATTTGCTGCGGAAACATTATCGCGAAATAGAGTGATCATCATACTGTAAAAAATAATATTAGTAATAGTGATGTTTTAATTAGTTATAAATAACATAATATAATCATTGACCCTTATCTCACTAAATTTTTGCTTGCTTTATACTTTTATGTGGTATATAGTTCCCATCTCACGCAATTAAGTTTTTTTGTTTTGAAAGCTTTGAACAGAAGTGCATTCCTATCATTTAAAAATTCATTTGTTTGTTGGACGTCGATTTTTTTTTGCACAAAAATAAGCCCTGCGATATAGCTAAGTTGACTTGAAAATGGTCAACTATCATAATTGTCTCACTCCTTATTCCCTTTTTATCTCCGAAAGCGTAAGCGTCTTTGTATAAAAAGAATTCTCCAACTGTCGACCAATTGAAGAAGATAGCTCATAAGGTTTTCTTAAACTTTTACTTTAAAGCTTGCATCAGATGAAATTTTTTCCTTATGTTCTCGTAGAGATACTTCGTAAATACGCGTCCGCTCCTCTGTAAATCTTGCATGGGCTCATCATACTTTAGGTTGCCTAAATTTCAGTCTCATTCAAGTTAAAAGCCACGAAATATAATAGACAGCACTGCCCCCGAAATTCTGTTACTCTGTTTTTAACAGAGTAACAGAATAAGCACCTCCAAAAAAGGGGTAGAATCTATTTAAAAGCAAATTAGTTTTGGCATATATTTGAATTCGAAGTAGGTCATCTCCGTTTACGCTAACAACCATACCAGAAACTAATCTCTAAATTGCTGCAGCTGAATGACGCGTATGCAGTTTAAAGCCAATCCCGAATTCAAAGCACTTCCTTTGATATAATACTCATACATTTGCACCGGAAAATAAACATGAATAATCATTCAACTACTTATTGGATATCAACAGTCAACTTATCCAACATCTGCCTATTAAAACGGTGTATGACGATACTCTAAGTAAACTTTAACAACTTCAAAAACAAAATACCAATCCAATTGAATTATAATAAGTTCAAATTAGTTTATAAAATAATAAAACCAGGATTTGAAATTGTTCCCTCGATTTCACAAACTTTCCAAAAGCGATTTGTCTATTAGATATCGATTCTAAATATTTTTTGGATTTGCAAAATATTTTTGGATTGTTCCTTTTTTACTTCCCTAACAACAGGTAATTTAGTGTTAACAACTGAGTTGAATACGTAAATTGGGCACCGTAATGAGTTAGAAGGCTGACGTTTCGAGCGTTAGCCCTTCGTCTGAGCTCTGACGAAGGGCTAACGCTCGAAACGTCAGCCTTTTAACTCATTACGGTCCCAATTTACGTATTCAACTCAGTTGATAAACCTAAATTACCGGAAATTAGAGCCAGCTTAGCAGAAAGTTAACAAAACATATTGTTTGTACTGTTTTCATTCTAGCAATTTTCTTGCACCTGGTTATCTAGTTAGGAAATAGAACGAAATAACTCATTCCTTTTATCTTTTTCTGACAGTGAAGACTAAACATGTATCTTAGCGTAATATCTCTTCTTTGCGCCTTTGCCTACGGCATGAGCCGTATTTCAGGTCCAAATTTCAAGGCAATTAACTTTGCTGAAAAGATAAACGGACAAAAGCTGAAAGGAAGCCTGATAAGAGATATAGAAGTGGATTCGGAAAGTTCCTGTCAGTTTGAGTGTGTGTATGAAGAGTGATGTCAGTCTTACAACTTTGGAACCATAGAGGGAGACTCCAACAAATTTAAGTGTCAACTAAGCGACTCTGATCGATTTGATGGATTTGCTAAGTTCTTTGAGGATAAAAGTTTTATTTACAAGGGAATGAAGGTGAGAAAAATCTGTCATTTTATGTTTAATCGAGGCGAAGTTTCTTGGAAATCCTTACTAACGTTAAACTATTTAAATTTTCATTTCTCACTGTTTTTCCCCTTGACGAAAGTTACTTTGTCCCACGCTTTAACTTATCGACATAAGAAGATCCGACAGTAATCGTGATGGAAATTTCCCGCTGTTGGCGTTAGGGGAAAGAGACTTGACTAACAAAAACAGTTAGGTTTTCGTGAAAAAATTATTCAAATGACTTTGAGGTCATTTTGGCGATGAATACCGGATGAGAGGCTGTTACAGACAGTCAATCAGTCTGATAGAGAGTGGCACATATAGAGCCTTAATTCTCGCTTTTCTTATGACGTTAATCTTGCGTGTGAACTAGTCGCCTTTTGATATCCAAAAGGAAAGGATGTGTCTTCTGTTGCGCTTCGTAATAAAATTGTCGCATGTTGTAGCAAGACTTGGTTTTCATGGACAGAGATTAAGGAGACCCACTAATGGCTACAGTCATCGTCAGTGATGATAAAAAGATACTGATAAAAGTAATGATTGTGGCGGTGATAAAATAACAACTACTGTTCATCATAATTTCATCATCGTCATCATCATCATCATTACAGGGTGCACAAGCCGAAACCATATCGCAAAGTAGTTTGTGCAAATCCTGTCCGTGACAACATGAGTGTCCATCCTTCGAATATCCCTGCGCCATTGAAAGAAATGAACTCCTTTGACTTATAGATGTGTAGGAGTTTACTTGACACAACTTTTCTCTCTAAAGCCCGTGTGACGAGGACAGTTTCCAATGTGGTGATCATAGTATATGCGTTCCCAACTATCAAGATGACAGTGTTCGATGCCAGTGTAAGCATGGCTTCACAGGAAAACCTTGCGGTAGGTATATGTCGCTTTGCTTAAGCATGGAAAAGCCTCAATTATCATATAAAGAAGCGATCTTGAACAGGTTCTTTTTTTTCCTCGTAATAGAACCAAAAAGCTGCTCTCAATTGTTTCAAAATGGTTTTAATTGTAGTGGCGTGTACACCATCAATCCAGATGGCGGCAAACCAATCCAAGGGTTGTTGTGACATGATCACAGACGGTGACGCTTGGATGGCTCTGTTGACCTCTATATCTTAAATAGGAATCTTACAAAAACGGCTTTGGGACTCTGAGCGGAGAGTTCTGGTTTGAAAACGATAATCTTCCCGTTTAACAGCCGCTGATGACGTTATGTTGAGAGTTGACCTGGTAGACTTCGAAGGGAACATCAAGTACGCTGAGTACACGGATTTTAATGTAACAGACGAAGCTGACAAGTACTGGCTTTTTGTTGAAGGATACAAGGGCACTGCTGGTGACTCTATGCTGGTACATAGGTAAGAAAGGTATTATGTCGTCTAAGAGAGTATCCATTTCCAGCCGCGGGAGGCATGTTTCGATTAGGGGTGCAGTTTTTGAAAGATACAACGGCGGTGCGTTTGAAGATTTGTCCGCTTCGGCCAAAATTTGTCAAGTCGCAACAATCCAGCTGCTCTTGTAAAATGTTGATGATGACAGGAAATTTGTTTAAATAAAAACCTTTTTCGCTTGTGCAGAAAGGCCCTAACTTTATAAACGCGAGAAACTGATAAACTAAGAGACTTTCATGAGCCTTAAACAAACTCCATCAACGTACACTTCTAGTAACATGTGAGGACAGAAAATGTTCCCACAATTTCCGAAGACTTGCGTGAGATTGACATCTCAACACTTTTCTGAGATCATTCGAGAAATGAGCGTGAGGAGCGAGGTTCCAATCTCCTTGGTCACGTGACTTGATTACGTCATCCGATAACCTAGACTACTGTACGGGAGGATCAGGGCTGAAGCCCCAAACCAGACCAACACTCAGAGTCTTAAAATATGCCGGCTTTTCTATGAACTTACAAATGGATAAACGTTCAAAGCTTCTCGAAAAAGGACGATAAACCGAAGGCCCCGTCTCCTGCATCTTCTCTGTCCTGGTTGGCAGGGAATGTTAGAGAACACACAAAGTCCTCGCAAAGAGAAGGGAGCGAAGCTTCCGGTGTTGTGGTCTGGCCTTACTATTAGTTTCTAAAAGCTACCATTCAAACCAACGTTAAAGTTGACTGGTGCTAACTGTATAAATATCGTAAATAAATGAATAAATAAATGATTATTGCTTTCTATCTGTCTAAACATGGTGAAAACGAGCTTACCTGAAATTTCATTTCATTTCAGTAATATGGAGTTCTCTGGCGGTACAAAAGCTGCCATCAATCTCATCTGAACAGACTGTGCCTCAATTGCTCCCATGTGTCTAATGCTGATGGGGTCAACTGGCCTTCTTTCAGAGGCCATCGTTGCTCGCTAAAACGCACCGAGATGAAAGTGAAAAACCAAGGCATGAGACAATGTCTATCCCAGGATAAAGCGCCAATCAAATCAAGACTTCAACAATCCCCCTAAGCAACACACGGGCATTTGAATGTCGTTCTTTCCTGGGAGCGGGGAACTTGAACCTTTCCCGGGTGGGTGGGCAATTTGAACCGGATCTGTCAAGTTCCTCCGGCGGAATGCACATGTTTTATCTTTTAATATGGAGCTGTTTAAAGGTAAAGAGTTCACTTTCGCGAGCAGATGGCTGAGAAGAAAAGGTCTCCAAGAAAGTTACAGTCGCTGATTTTGCCTTTTATAAAAAAATAGACCATCAAATCCGGTTCTTTAGTAAGGCATTTGAACACAATTTTGGCCCCGGGGGACGGGAATTTGAAGGAGCAAATCTTTAAAAGTTCAAATGCCCCGAACTAGTCTCTAAATTACAGCGATTCAATAACTCGTATGCACTTTAAAGCCGATTACGAATTAAAAGCACTTCCTTTGATATAATATTTACACATTTGCACCGGAAAATAAACATGAGCAGTCATTCAACTACTTGTTTGATATCAACAGTCAACTTATCCAACATCTGCCCATTAAAACGGTGTGTCGACATCTTTAAACTGTTCAAACATTCCTCTAGTTGCAGAAACCTGAACCGGCATATTGACTCTGTCTTCCGTAAAACGAAGTTTAATTGCAGGCTACACGCACAGCCCCGAGAAAAATAATTTTAGGCCTAGATTTTGCACGCAGGACCTGAATTGAGCTCTTAATTTCTTCTGACTCAGTCGCCTATTAAACAATTCTTTCTGTCTTTTAGTTCCATGAACACTTTTAGACCCGAGGTGTTTTTTCCACTTTGTTGGGACTCAAATAATTATTTTTGTGAGAGGAGGAACCGGCAAATGGCACTAAACTTATGAACAAAAATGTAAACAGCTCGTGCTGTCATTTCTGACGCGAGGGACAAACAGTTGAGCATCACTTACCCGCAACATTAATTAACTTGAGAAAGAAAGTTAATAAATAAAGAAGTCAAGAGTGAAAATAACATTTGAATGAAGATTGATAGACACATATTCATCTATGTCTATAAAGTTCGCTAAGGTCGAAAAATGAGCTATTTACGGGCGTGCAAAAATATATCAGGTAGTAAACTTCTCTTCAAACGTGCTCTCTGCCTCTTCCCTAAAAAAACTCGTCGCGAAACTCCTCCCATCGGGAATTACTTAGGAATATAAAATATCATCACTTTGGCGGATGGTGTTTATATACCCTGATGATAACCTTGTGTCGAAAACGTTTGGTTTTTACTTTTAATATATTATTTCCTGATAAATGGCTCATATTCATCTATATTTTCTCGTTCTATGATGTAATTAAGCACAATGCACGAGGCCGGCTAATGGAAAGAAACACTCAAAGCCTTAAATAAGCCTCAGGGATATTTTCGGAACACAAGAAGCCATGACAGAGTACTTATTGGCTGTAATTATATAATCAATGGACTAATTTACCTTTAAGGCTATAGACTTCAAGTTTAGTATCACGTGACTTTTGATGAAAACAAACCGCGAAAGTTCGGACAAACTTCGGCTTCAGCATTTTTTTGTTTTTGAAATTTTGGGGACAAGAGAAGCTATGACAGAGTACCTATTGGCTGTAATTAAAAAATGAATGATCTAATTTAGCTTTTAGGCTTTGGATTTCACGTGTAGTATCACGTGACTTTTGATGTAAACAAACCGCTAAAGTTCGGACATTGAGTCAACTACCCACTACCCGCAGATTGTCAAATAAACCCACGTTTGATAGGAAATTTGTGCCAACGAATCGTTGTACAGCGTAAGCAAGCCTTAATTCTATTCGTAGTGTATCGTATTGCGTAGCGATTTTTGTAACCTCAAGTAACGCAAGTGGGAAATTCTGCGAATCCTACAAGAGCAGTAATAGCTCAGAATGGCAGAGCACAAAGTTAGAACCGATTTAAACGCTATGAAAGAGGCGTAACTTTAAAAGAGATCTGCAGGAACGGTGGGTTTCAGCGAGCAGAAATTTGAAGACTTCGTTTGTGGAAATCGCCTCCGCAGTTGAACAATTGGTTCTGCAAGTGAGTCCATATTTCGAGAAAGACGACGCCAACTCTTCAACCTGAATTAAAAATATCTTTTGGAAAGGACAAATAACGGACTTTAAGTTAAGATAGATTTTCTTATTATTGTTCAAGAAGCCACAAATGATGGTTGCAGGTTTAATATTATCTAAATGATGAGTCGATCATTAGTTCTTTATGCCTCAACATTAGTATGCAACTTCTCTATAGTGTTCTCGAAACATTTCTCATAGTACTTGCAAGGATAATTTTTCTAACAATCACGAGAAGCTTGAGCTTATGATCATTTCCTTTATTCCATACTCTTTGATTCATGGGAAAAATTAGAAGCTTGTCACTCTAAGGGGTCTAATGGTTAGGAAAACAAAAAATCGCGAAAATTCAGGCATACATGTAGGTTTGTGAGAAGAATTTTCATGTAGGTTGTGTTCTATCTACAGAACCATGAAGCTCTCACAGCTGACTGCCATAGCTTGTCACAAATTTATTTTTTTTTTCCCAGCCTTCCGCTGCCATTAAAATCAAAGATGGCGGCCATAATTTTCGTTAAGAAAATACTGAGCACTCGCTCGCCAAAATTACGCCTGCTCTGCAGGCTAACTCATCAGTAGTTCACAAGTTTTGAGTCAGTCACCTAATGTTGTTTTGAGGCATATGTTGTTTTCTGGCATATGATGTAGGAAGTTGACTGTCATGCAAATTAATAATTGGGGTAAGTTTCTAAAGAAACTGTGGTGCTGCGTCGGTGGCAGAGCATAACAGGGTAATTTAGTGTAATCAACTATGCTGATAACGTTAATTGGCCACAGTAAAGAGTTTAAAGGCTTTAGAGGCTGACGTTTCGAACGTTAGCCCTTCGTAAAGAGCTTCGTTAGCCCTTCGTCAGAGCGATTGGAAACGCTCTGACGAAGGGCTAACGCTGGAAACGCTAGCCTTTAAAGCCTTTAAACTCTTTACGGTGGCCAATTTACGTTATCGACTCAGTTGATTACACTTAATTACCCTGCCATGCAAATTATTGTTGTCGGGTCTCTCCGCCAAAATCAAGTCGGAGTAAGAATTTTTAGTGAAGTAAAGTAAACTTAACAGTTATTGTCTTCAGTGCATAATAAATATTTACTCTTTGATTAACACCACAGAATCCTCTATGTGAGACTAATGGATCAAAGTTTTGCAGAAAATGGAAAAAATGTCAGAAAGAAAATATAAAAACTGCGCCATTGATGTTTATTTCTTGCCGTTGTTTATCGCAGACAAGTAGCTCGTTACTTTTGCGTTTCTTCCTGAGGCATACGATTCAAAATTCATGAAATATCAACTCCCAAACATCTTTCCTGAAGACTGTGAACAAGTTAAACTCGTCGCCGTTTGGATTGTAGGACACTTTTAATCATTTGATTTACAACTCCACCGAGTCAGCCAGGGACTCTCCGCTTATAACTGAATCATTTGAAGATTTTCGCCTATGCGACGGTGGTTGAGTTAGCCTTTCAATTTACATTATCAACTCAGTTGTTAACTCTTAATTAGCGGAAATTACAACTAGCTTAGCAACAGGCTAACAAAACATACTGCTTGTACTATTTTCATTCTCGCAATATTCTTGCACCTGCTTATACAGTTAGGATATAGAAATGAGATGACTCATTCTCTTTCATCATATTCTTTCTGTTAGTGAAGACTAAACATGCATCTCAGCATAATATCACTTCTTCTCCGCCAAAATTAAGTCGAAGTAAGAATTTTAATGAAGGAAAAGAAACATAACAGGCATTGTCTTCAATGTATAATGAATATTTACTCTTAGATTAACACCAGAGAATCCTCTATGTGAGACTAAGTGGATCAAAGTTTTGCAGAAAATTGAAAAAGTTTAAGAATTGGTAAAGAATTAAAATCGTTTTGTCCACAATGGGGTCAGTTTGGATCGCGACGTTTCGATCGATCGCATCTGACCGCGTGGTTTCAACGATCAAAGAACACAACGGCGGGTGTATCCTGTATGCACGTTCGATTCACATCGTAAACAACTGTTTTCATCACGATTAGTGACTGCAACCTATTAACAACAATAGTAATTTGTGACGTTTAAACACACGCATAATACTTCACAATAATTTTCCGATTAGCTGTTTCCTCCTAAACTGACGGTTCAATGGCTGATAGATAATAAAAAAGTTTTTGTTATCCACCACCTGTTTCAGACTACCCCTAGGGTTTTTTAAGATGTGTTGGGAATATTCTAGACTAAAGGAAAGGAAATAAATCGTGACAAATATCAGTGAAGTTCAAACATCTTTCCAGAAAAAGAATCTAAAAACTGCGCCATCAATGTTTATTTCTTGTCATTGTTTAAATGTAAACGTAGCGAGTTTTGTTTATTGCAGACAGGTAGCTTGTCGTTTTTGCATTTTTCTGAGGCATACGATTCCAATTCATGAAATACCAATTCCCAAACATCTTTCCTGAGTACTGTGAATAATTTTAACTCGTCGCCGCCGTTTGGATTGTAGGACATTTTTAATCATTCGATTTACAACTCCACCGAGTAAGCCGGGGACTCTCCGCTTATAACTGAATCATTTGAAGATTTTCGACTATTCGATGGTGGTTGAATTAGCCTTTCAATTTATATTTTGAACTCAGTTGTTAACACTAATTTACCGGAAATTACAACCAGCTTAGCAGCAGGCTAACAAAACATAATGCTTGTACTGTTTTCATTGTCGCAATTCTCTTGCACTTGCTCATCTAGTTAAGAAAATAGAAATGAAATAACTCATTCTTTTTCATCATATTCTTTCTGAAAGTGAAGACTAAACATGCACCTCAGCATAATATCTCTTCTTTGCACCGTTGCCTACGGCATAAGCCGTATTTCAGGTCCAAATGTCAAGGCTGTTTACTTTGCTGAGAAGATAAAAGGACAAATGCTGAACGGGAGCTTGATAAGAAATATACAAGTGGATTTGGAAAGTTCCTGTCAGCTTGAGTGTGTAAATGAAGAGCGATGTCAGTCTTACAACTTTGGAACCATAAAGGGCGACTCAAACAAATTCAAGTGTCAACTAAGCGACTCTGATCGATTTGCTGGATTTGTTAAATTTATTGAGGATAAAGATTTCATTTACAGGGGAATAAAGGTAAGCTAACAAAATCTGTCACTTTGTGTTTAATCGAGACGGAGTTTCTTTAAAATATTGATTAACTTTAAAGTATTTAAGTTTCATTTCTTATTTTTTTCTCCTTGACGAAAGTAACTTGGTCCCACGCTTTAACTTATCGGCAAAAGAAGATCCGACAACGATCGTGATAGAAATTAGTCCGCTGTTAGCGTTAAGGTAAAGAGACTCGACTAACAAAAAAAGCTGGGTTTTCGTGAAAAATGATTTAGATGACTTTGAGGTCATTTTGGCGATGAATACCTGCTGAGAAGCTATTAAAGACAATATAAATTGGTCTGATATATACTGGCAAAAATAGAGCCTTCATCCTTGCTTTTCTTTTGAAGTAAATCTTTCAAGTGAACTAGTCGCGTTTTGATATCCAAAAGGAAAGGATATGTATTCTGTTGCGCTTCGGAATAAAATTGTCACATATTGTAGGAAGACTTGGTTTATTTATTAAGGGGACTCACTCATGGCTATAACCACCGTCAGTGATGATAAAAAGATACTGATAAAAGTAATGATTGTGGCAGTGACGATAATAATAACTTCTATTCATCATCACACCATCATCACCATCATCATTATTTATACCAGAAACCTAACATACGAGGTCTCTCTTTTCCTAAGAAAGAGAGTTGTATACAGTCTCATCGACTTTGTTTACTTCCCAACCTACTACAAGTTTCCTGTTGCACGTAACAGGGTGCACAAGCCGAAGACCGTATCGCAAAGTAATTTGTGCAAATCCTGTCCGCAACAAAATGAGTGTCCATCCTTCGAATATCCCTGTGCCATTGAAAGAAACGAACTCCTTTGACTTACAAATGTGTAGGAGTTTACTTGACACAACTTTTCTCTCTAGAGCTCGTGTGAAGAGGACAGTTTCCAATGTGGTGATCATAGTATATGCGTTCCCAACTATCAAGATGACAGCGTTCGATGCCAGTGTAAGCACGGCTTCACAGGAAAACCTTGCGGTAGGTATATATCCCTTTACTTAGTCATGGAAAAAGCCTCCATAATCACATAAAGAGGTGAGCTTGAATAGGTTCTTTTGTTTCCTCGCAATAGAACCAAAAAGCTGCTCTCAATTGTTTCAAGATGGTTTCAATTCTAGTGGCGTGTACACCATCAATCCAGATGGCGGCAAACCAATCCAGGTGTTTTGTGACATGACCACAGACGGTGGAGGCTGGACCGTTTTTCAGAAACGCTTGGACGGCTCTGTTGACTTCTATCTTCAATGGGAATCCTACAAAAACGGCTTCGGGAGTCTGAGCGGAGAGTTCTGGCTTGGAAACGACAATCTTCACCGTTTAACAGCCGCTGATGACGTTATGTTGAGAGTTGATCTGGAAGACTTTGAAGGGAACATCACGTACGCTGAGTACACGAATTTCAGTGTGGCAGACGAAGCTGACAAGTACCGGCTTTTGATTGGGGGATACAAGGGCACCGCTGGTGACTCTATGACGGCACATAGGTAAGAAAGGAATTCAGGTTGACTGAGAGAGAATCCATTTCCAACCGCGGGAAGCATGTTTCGACTAGGGGTGTAGCTTTAGAAATTCATATCGAAGGGAACTAATCATGAACGGCTTATCACATCTAGTTTGAATTTTGTATCTTAGAGAAACATTCTCAGATAAAACAAATGAAAACGTCTAGCTTTGATGTTTATTTTGGGAGTTTTATGTTTTATTGGTCACCATCTTCGTTTAAATTTTGAATCATTCTGCAATCGCTATTAAGTTTAATTACATAGGTTCTACGTCCAACAAAAACTGCACGACTGTCAGGTTTTTTCTCTCTATCCTGTTCTATCGAGCTGACTGGTTTCATCGTTCATTATCATGAGAGAAACTCCGGTATCAACATAGTGTCAACAAAGTAGAGGCATTCTGTATTGAAATTTAAAGATACGACGGTGGAAATAGAAAAGAAAAAAAGAACTTTTGACGGACTAAACGATTGAGGTTTAGAACGATTAGATGCTGAAATAGAAACAAAACGAAATAAAAAAACCTATTGAAAAATAAGGAAACGGCCTTTTTGCACTAACGGGCAAACTTTTTGCTTCGTCTGTGGCATCCGCATCAAAAAAATTTCAAAGCCGTCAAATTCCGTCAGCGCCTGGTATGTTCTTAAGACCGGCCAGCCGAGTTTGCCAAAAGATTAAACCTCCAATTTCCAGGATTTGTCCAAGTTTTTTTAAAATTTTGAGTCCTCGTGTTTTGCAACAAAAGGTTATTATTGCCTTCCTACTCTATTGATTTCAGTTCATTTACAGGCTAGTCTTAGCTTTTATGACAAATGATCGACAAGTTTATCACGGTTTTGTTTATTCAGTCGATTTTGTTCAGTTTTTATCTGGGACAAATCTTGTCGGCGGTGCGTTAGAAGATTTATCTGCCTCGGACAAAATTTGTCAAATCACGACAAACCATCTGCACTTGCAAAATGTTGATGATGACAGAAAACAACTTATTCGCTAGTGCTAGGCTCTTACTGATAGTGCTAGTACTTTTTAGGCATTATTTGGCTTCGCGAGCATTTTTTTTTTACATTTTATTCCAAAAAGCACTGCTAGCATTATTTTGAATTTCCGACTGATTGTTTGTATAATTTTGTGTAAAAAAGCACAATCTGACTTTATTAATGTCGTCCAAAGCCTCATTTTGCCCTCATTTTAGTCAAAGGAGCCGAGGAGGCTTGAGAAATAGGTTTGATAGGTCAGCGGTTGCCTTCTAGAAACCCAGTTCACCACACTCTTTCCAAGATGGCGTCATCCACGTTGTCATCGAGGGACAATGGAAGTCAGCCAGCCAAGGCAGAGATAGCTCGAGAGCCATCAATCAGTGAAAAAAATAAGACTATAAAAATATTCTATGTTTAAAAAATCGGGAAAAAAGTGAGCATTTTTATGTAACCCACGAGAAATTTTGTAAAAAATTGGCATTTTTTAGCTTTTTTTTGGCAAAAAAAAAGCACTGCTTTAAACATTTAATGCTTTTTTTACGAGCACTATCGGTAAGAGCCTAGCTAGTGCGGAAAGGCCCTAACTTTATATATGCAAGGAACTGATAAACCAAGATACTTTCGTGAGCCTCAAACTAACTACATCAACGTACACTTCTAGTAATATGTGAGACTTACGTGAGTAAGATTGAGATCTCAACAGTTTTTCAAGATTCCAATCTCATAAGTCACGTGATTTGATTACGTAATCCAATAACATAGACTGCCAAGAATGTGCCACCTTTGCTTTAACACCCGCAAATAGATAAACGTTCAAAGCTTCTTGAAAAAGGACGATAAACCGTAGGCCCCCGTCTCCTGCATCTTCTCTCTACTGGTCAGCAGGGGGTGTTAAAGAACCCACGTACTTTTCGCAAAGAGAAGAGAAAGAAATTCCCTGTGTTTTGGTCTGGCCTGGTTGTTATTAGTTTGTATAGGCTACCATCCAAACCAGCTCTAAAGCTGAACTTGGTCAGCCTGTATAAATATCGTGAATAAATAAAAAATAATTTTTGCTTTCTATGTGTCTAAACATGGTGAAAACAAGCTTACATGAAATTTGATTTCATTTCAGCAGTATGAGGTTTTCTACGAATGATCAAGACAATGACCCAGATAGCAGCCACCACTGCTCCCAACACTTCAAGGGAGCCTGGTGGTACAGAAGCTGTCATTACTCCAATCTAAACGGATTGTACCTCAATGGCTCCCAAGTGTCTTTTGCTAATGGGGTCAACTGGCATTCTTTCAGAGGCTATCGTTACTCACTAAAACGCACCGAGATGAAAGTGAGAACCAAAGTTTAAAGGTAAAGAGTTTACTTTCGCAAGCAGATGGCTCAGAAGAAAAGATCTACAAGAAAGTCTTAGTCGCTAATCTTGCTTTTTGCAAACAAATTGACCATCAAATCTAGCATTTGAGTAGGGTGTTTGAACACAATTTTGGCCCTAAGAAACGGGAATTTGAACGAGCCAGTCTTAAAAAGTTCAAATGCCCGGGGAGTTTTCGGGGGAGAGGATGTTGAAGCTTTTGAATTGATCGACGCTTGGCCGACAAGAAAACAATTTGAACTAAAGCCCGCGCTAAACCTCAGTTAGCAAGTTGATACGTATATATGATGACACCATACACTAAATTGAATGTTGTTAGTAGCTTCAATGCAATTTATACCATTGGATTAGTATTTAGGTGTAACTTAAAGTAAACGATGCCATAATTTGTTTTTATTATTATGAAAAACTGTCTGTTGTATCCGTGTTTTGTTATTCACCTGGACCTACTTAACAATTTGGCCCCTGGGGACGGGAATTTGAACGAGCCAGTCTTAAAAGTTCAAATGCCCGGGCAGTTTTCTGGGGGGGGGGAGGGGGACGTTGAAGCTTTCGAATTGATTGAAGCTAAACCTACGCAAGAAAACTATTTGAACTGAAGTCCGCGCTAAACCTAAGTCAGTATGTTGATACGTATATATAACGACACCACTAAATTGAATGTTGTGAGTAGCTTCAATGCAACTTCTACCATTGAATTAGTATTTAGGTGAAGCTTATAGTAAACGATGGCATAATTTTTTTCCAAAATAAAAACCGTCTGTTGTATCTATATTTTGTTACCAAAATAAAAACCGTCTGTTGTATCTATATTTTGTTATCCACAAAGTTTAAAAAGCCTTGGACCTACTTAAAATGTAATAGAAAGTATATATTTGACTGCAGTTTACAATGACGCACATGCTCCTCATAATTAAGGCTTGAGTATATACATGCATGTGTTGCTAAAATCATACATTTACTGCCTTGAGACACTCAGAATGTTTTATCCTTGACTATAAGGGATTCATATTTAAATATGTATGAAACTGGAAAATTGCTTTTACTTATTTACAAGGTACATAATAATATGGCAGTAGATGATATTTTGTCTTTTTTGTAAGAGCAGTTAGTTACTGATTACATTATACGCAACCCCCCAAGTCTTAAATAACCACAACTTAACTTAGATTTAGGGAGAACTTCTCTGAGATGTAGAGGGCCTTTAGCTTGAAATATAACCGACAACATGTTATTTCAGAAGAAAGCCTCTACAATCTCGAATAAATACCAAAATTACATTTGTTATTGACTACTGTTCAGAAACATTTTGATTTACACTTTAAACTTTTGATCAATAGAGTATTGTCGTATATGGTACATGTAAGTCCACATCAGCTCTGATGCTTTTGACTTTTTAACCTATTGTAAATAAAGTATCAATTGATGTTCATTGATTGATTGACTGACCAAATCATAAAGTGAAAGTTTCAGTATAGCCACAAGATGGGTGGAAAACAAATGATAATCGGCTGTTAATGACAGATCCACAACAAACTCTTGACATAAGTGGGTTCACAAATTGCGATGTTTCTTTACAGTTGGATATGGGCGGTCAGCCCTGTCACCTTTCAAGCTCCCCTCACCCCTTCACCCCCTCAACCCCATCCTTCCCCCCCTCTTGTTAAGCAAGTAAATTGTGCTCTTGAAAATAGTCTTTCGGGGTCTTACTAAGGTCGATAACATTTTCCGAGTAATAAAGTCACCAATAACATTACAGAATAGAATATTTTAAGCAATTAGGGGCACATTAAAAGCAAAAACTAAAGGAATATTACGAGCTCCTCTTCACGAAGCTTTTGCGTTCCCATATCTATCCGAAAACCTTCCTACTTTGTTTTGCTTTGCTTTGTTTTTTGGTCTCTTTTTTCATATTTTTTTCCTTGGGGCTGACCAAGTTATATAATTTCTTTGAAGGTTTTTTCATTCCTATTCAATAATCAGAAAGCTTCTATTCTTCATAGCAACCATACATCTACGTTGTCTTCTCCCAAAATGCCATGTCCTGTCATGACCATATTTCTTAGCTGATGGTCAGCATAGTTCTTGTTACTTGTCTGCAAGGCAGTGCAATAGAATTGTGAAGAGATTTGAAGAGTTATCAGATTAACAAATAGATTCCAAGTTGCCGTGCGTCTGTTCAGTAATAGATCACAGATGACGTCTGACGATGACGAAATAATGTCATGGCGGCGAGAAGGCATGCCTCGAGTGTGGCGGCTCGAGACGTTGGTTTAGAAGAGAGTCAGGACATGTCCAAAATATTAATCCTTGACCATCTTACACCGAGAATGCAGGAGTTGTACGGGAACGCCAAGTCATTCAAGACCAGGTTTGGTTTTCAGTTCTGCTGGGTCAAAAACGGAACCATTTTCCTTCGCAGATCAGAAGACTCCCGTTCTTTAAAAGTCCGGTGCCCTGACGATCTCTCTCGGATCATCCAAGATGAACAGGAAGCGCTCAGCTAAGTATTTGTATGACTGTAACTAGAAGATTTTAGTGCTCTAATATTTAGCAATGCCGATTTCAACCGAAGTTAAGCAAAATAAAGCTTTCTTCCTTGAATTACCGTACCGTGGGCAGAGCTCCATAATCCAGTGCCATGGCAAATATAATAATCTCTTAACAAATGATAACCTTCCTTCTAAAAAATATCTTGAACGATTACCTAGCCTATATGACATTGATATCTTCAGTCTGAACTCTGTAAACAGTAAATTTTACGACACAGATTTCTCTGCTATTTATCCTATCCGCTGTAAATACTATTCCCCGTATAGTTTTAGTCAGCTAAAAAATCAGTTAAATGAACAACGTTCTGATAGTCATTTATCTTTTTTTCGTAACAATGTTAGCAGCTTAAAAGGTAATCTCGAAAACTCCCAAACCCATTTGCTCGATGAACTTAATTATCATTTCAGTGTTATTGGAGTAACCGAAACCAGAATTAGAATTGCAAATTCTATGGACTTCAATCCTGAAATTCCAGGTTACACTTTTGAATACGTCCCGACACCTCTTTCAGCGGGTGGCGTCGGCATGTATACTGATTCAGAGTTAAGATACACAGTTTTAGAGAAAAGCTCTAACGAAGCTTTTCAGGCATTTTGGGTTGAAATTTTTCAAACAAATGTAGCAAACATAATCTGCGGCATCTTAATTATAATTCAAACATAATATATTAATTTACTTTTTATCACCTTTTCCCTCTTTTGTCAAATAATGCTCTGTGGATATCC